>JAGTTL010000911.1:0-22616 GCA_036851935.1 Coregonus suidteri
GGGGGGGGCTGCGGGGACAACCCGCAAGCACTGAGATGCAGTGCCTTAGACCCCCTGCGGCCATGGGATGGCATTTTTTAAAAGTATTGTAGCTGCCTTTAAGAAACTTGAAGGCCATTTTGAGTTTAATGGAGTCACGGTTTCGTTTTTAAAAATATTTTTTGGCAAATTTTTTAAAGAAAATATGTTTTTCCTTACGTTACTTTTAACAAAAAATTTCCAATAATTTCCAAAATATTTCCAAAAAACAGTAATTTGGGAAAACATGTGAAAAAAATATTTTAAATTACATTCATTTATGTATTTCAGAATGTATTTTTAAATCGTTAAAGGCCCCCCCCCCCCCAGAGGAAGTTCCTCCACATTTCCCCCGTCATTTTCTGTCCTAGAAAAAGGAAATACACGTTTAGGGGTTTTTTTCCACCCGAAGAATGAGGAAGGAAAATTTAGACATATTCACGAATTGGGGGTTTTGGGAATGTCGAAGAGGGGTTGTAAAAAATCACAAAAAGGGCACGACAGCGTCAGTGCAGTAAAATAGCAGCTAACCTTATCTAGCTAGCTACTTGCTAACCCTTATCTAGCTAGCTACATCTAACCGTATCTATCTAATACATGCTAAAAACCTTATCAGCTAACTACATGCTAACCTTATCTAGTATTTTGCTTTCTAGTTAGCTTGCTTACCTTATCTAGCTAACTCCATGCTAACCTTATCAGCTAGCTAGTTGCTAAAACCCTTATCTAGCTTTTGCTAGCTTTTTTACCTTATTACTAACTAGCTGCTAACTTTATCTAGCTAGCTTTCTTTCTTACCTTTACTAGCTAACTAGCATGCTAACCTTTTTCTAGCTAGCTAGCTTGCTTAACTTATCTTGCACAAACAAAAAAAGTGAAGGTGCAAAAACATAAGTTTGCCACCCCCTATTTTTAATTTTGCTCCATGGCTCAGGCGCGCCAACTGGACAGAAGGTTTAAGAGGAATAGCTTTGGCAGCTGTTTCTGATTAAAAAACGATGCCATGCTGGTGGCTGGTAATGCTCAAATAAAACCCCAGCCTGAAAAATGAAACTAGGTTGAAAATAATTTGTATTTTCATATCATAGGAAAAGACACTGCATTCCCACACGGATTTGCACGAAGTGGGCAGTTTGGATTTGTCACTTCAATCCCAAAAAATTCATACTTTGACTAAAAAAACGATGACTTGACTTAAATCATTGGGGCAACGTCATTAGGTAAGCTCTCTGGCCGTTGTTTTTCCAGCTTGAAAACTTTATTTCTACTGGGGTGGGAGTTTAAATACATTTTCCGATGCATTTAACATATATTGCGATATACATTTTACATACATTTATATATACACATTTAAAATACATTCCATAATACATTTTATAATACAAACAAATGTTTTAAAAATACTTATTTCACATCCTAAAATTTTTTTTAAAATAGCAATATATTTTAAATGTTTTTTTTACCCATATTGTTTTATACATTTTACTTAACTCTTAATTTAAACCAGGGAAAAAAAACAAACACTTGAGACGGAGTCTCTTTTGCAAGGGGGACCTGGCCGAGAACACAGCAGGTAGGCAATACATTACACATTTAAACCTACAATACAAAACACCAACAACACGTCATCAAGAGCGAGCTGATCCAGCCTACAGGAAAACATTTACCCTCCTCCCTGAAACAGATTTTTTGGGCCAAAAGTTTTAAACTCACTGAGGGGCATGGGACGTCTTAGGTGAATCAACATTTTGGCAGACTATTCCATGCCTCTGGGCACAATAAAAAAAAGTCAGTCTTGGCCTAGCTCAGAAATTTTGCCCCTGGGGAACTTTTTTATTAGCGTCCACCTAGTAGAACTGGCGTCTGGTAACTGCTAGTGGTGATGGAAGGAGCGCTGGGCTACAGAGACAGATTTGAGTTTTCCCAGAAGGGGCTTTGTAGATGAACACAACCATGTAGCTGTCCTGCGCATGTAAAGCGAGACCCCCCATGTAAAACCCGTATGGGGTGATGTTATGGATAGTCTGCTGTAGCCTTCCGTTGTAAAGAAAGGTTTCACTTTCAACCAGTTGATTGTTTGTGCAAAACCGTACCCCCTGCTTGCAATGGTTTGTGCCCAGTGAGTGGGTGAATGTATTTCTACCATGGCTGGTCTTCTGTTAAACTCTGATGAGTTATCTTAAGCCTGTTTCCTAGGTCCGACCCCATGCCTGTTTCCTAGGTCGACCCCTTTGCCTTTTCCTAGCCGACCCCATAGCCTGTTTTCCTAGGGCGACCCCCATAGCCTGTTTCCTAGTCGACCCCATAGCCTATTTCCCCAAACCGAATCCCTTGGATTGAGTTCAGTTTTGATTTTGATTTTTTTGGAGAAATGTATCTTTGTTCGTCATTGTTTTTTTTTTGTAAGTTCCATATTGTTATTTACACCTAACAACAAATGCTAACTTCCCCCAAACCCTTATTTTGTGATTACATTCCATCATTTTTTTCCCCTATCCTTGCTGCCTGCTCCCTACCACCGTAATACAACCCTTTATTTGACCTTTTTTTCAGAGACAAGAAAACACTTGAACAACGCTTTACAACCGAGGTGGTGTGACAAACCGTTTCTAGATAAAAAATTATGTTTTTTCCATTTCACTACATATATTTCTGATGTTTTGCTTCTTCTTTTGAGTCGAAAGGTAGGGTACCATACTGTATTTGTAATAAAACTCCGACTCAGCCCCCCTCTCCCATAGGCTACATAATGTATCCTTTTGCTCAAGGGCACAGCAGTAACACTGTTGGACTAAAATAGCCTTTTATTCAGTCTTGTATTACTGTGCATCCTGAAGTTTCCAGCAGGTTTTACCCAAAAACGGCAACCCTCTCCCCCATATAGTGGGGCTACTTTTGAGCTCAGGGTCCTGGGCAAAAAATATTGCACTTTTGGGAAATTGGGTACCATTTTAAACGCCCCGCCCAAGTGTGATAAAGTTTTAAAAAAACCTGGAAACCATTTTCAAGTGAAGAGGGTTAATATGTTGCGTTTAAAATTTAAATGGGAAAGGGAAAACGTTCCAAATTTAAACCCCTCCCGGTTGTAATTAATTTCACGAAAAGGGGGGTCCCCCGTATTCATAAAGCATGCCCTGACCCCGGATCCCGGTTTTCCTCCCTGTCCATATAATCTTATTTTTTTATTACTATCTAAAAGGGAGAAAGAAAAACCCCAGATTATGACCAATCTGAGCCTCTACTGTAGAGCTTGCAGACGCCCTTGGTTTTTAAAAACGTGTTCCTGGCAGTCTTTCCCCCAAAACCCCATGTGATCACAAGACTACTGCTGAGGGGCTACCTTTCTGAAAGGGGTCTTCTTTCCTGGGGGGCTTTTTTTTTTAAGGGTAGGTTTTTTTTAGTCCCCGTGGGAAAAACAGCAAACCCATACACTTCCTGAAAAAAACTCAAGTCACCTTTTTTTAGTGTATAAAAGTCTAAATTATTTTTAAGGGGAAGTACCCGGGGCAATCCCTGCCACCACATCCCTCCGCTTTGGGCAAAAAAAATCTTGAAAACGGGATTCCCATTGGTCAAACCGCGTGAATGTCCTTTGCACGGGTACTTCCGGTTTGAGTTTCTGCCTATAGGGAAAGGGGAACAAAATGGTTTTGTTGGGGCAATTTTCCCGAAAGGGGGAGGGTGGGGGGGGCCTTAAAACCCTCCCGGGAAATTCGAATACAATGGCCCAGGATTTTAGCAGCCGAGTACGCAGTCAATATTTTTTGATGAAAATTCGGCACCATCCTCAAATTTGCTTTTTTTAAAAAACCCCCGGCTACAATAAATGCAGCCTCAGGATATGTGGTTTAAATTTGCATAAGGGGTTAGTTTTAAGTTCTTTGAGGGGGTCGTGGTATCGGCTTGAGGGGGGATATGCCACCTTTTACCCATAAAAAAAGAAAAAATTATTTGGGGGATAATATGGGGCGGCATTTGATTGTGAGATATTCTAAGTCGGGTGAACAGAAAATACTTGATTTTTTTTTATGTCCCCTACAATTACAACCCCTGAGCGTTAATCATGAAAACACACACCCCCGCCCTTTGCTTCCCGGAGAGATATTTATTCCTTTCTGGGCGAAACTGAGAACCCATCTGGCTGGACCGATTTCGACAAACCAAAAAGAGCCCCTGTTTTTCCCTGAAAAAAAGTATGTTACAGCCCTTGATGTCTCTCTGGAAAGAAAAACCTTGCCCCCTAAGTTCGTCGACTTGTTGACCAAGAAATGAACATTTGCAGTAGAATTTCTTGGAAGGGTGGGGTGGTGTGCGCGCCTCCAAAATCCAACCCGAGGCCCCCTCCGAGTGCCCCCTCCTCCCCCGGCGATGTTTTTTTGGGTCAGCCGCGGAATCAGTTCAGTTGCCCCTGGGGAAGCAAACAAAAGTCTGCTTCCGGGAAAGTCGTATTCCTGGTCGTAAAACGGTGAGGGTATCGTCGCTCTGAAATCCAATAGTTATTTCCCCCCGTATGTATGATGCAAAACACTTTTTTTTGACTAAAAATTAAAAAAAAAAAAATAAAAAAAAAATCTGGGAAATTTCCTAAGAGCTAGTCGCGGGGGCCCCCCAATCTTTTCGGGACCCCTTATACATATCTTATAGGAGGGGGGGGGGGGGGGGGGGGGGTGGGGGGGGGGGGGGGGGGGGGGGGGGGGGGGGGGGGGGGGGGGGGGGGGGGGGGGGGGGGGGGGGGGGGGGGGGGGGGGGGGGGGGGGGGGGGGGGGGTGGGGGGGGGGGGTGGGGGGGGCTCGGGGGGGGGGGGGGTGTGGGGGTTTTTTTTTCTGTGGGGGGGGGGGAAAATTTTAAGTCACCAAAAAAAATGAAATATGATATGTTATGACTACAAGGCCCCCTGGAATTCAGGGAACTCAGTGAGGAAGGGTTTTTTAAAGGCCCCGGAGGCCCCCGTAAAAATAGCCTAACAAAGTGGGTTTTTAGGCTGCATAGATTTCCTTCCACCCCAACTTTTCCCCCTCCCACTCACCCCTCTTTTTCCCCCCCCCGCTCCCCTGTCACCCCCCCCCCTTCTCCCTTCCCTCTCCTCTGTTGTCTCCTGTCCAGTCCCTTTTAGATCCACAGTCAGAGGGGGGAACAGGTCTCTGTTGGTCAGACGTATCTGTTTTGAGGGCGTTTTGGTTCCCCCAAAAACCCTTAACCCTGGCCCGGGGTTTTTGGGGGGGGCATTCATGGGGCCCCCCCCCGGGGGCAATTAGTTTTTTTAATGGGCAGGGTTTTAAAAATTTTTAATATTTTCCTACAACCCTTTTCTGGCCCAAGGGGAAAAAAAGGAAGTTTTTTGGAGACCCTGTGTCGGTTTGTTGGGGGGGTTCTCTTGTTGGGCCCTGTTCCCCCTTTTTTGTATAAAGGGGGAGTTTTAAAAGGTGCAGGGAGGTCCCCGGGGGGTGTTTTTGAAAAATGGGGCCTTTCTTCAGTAAAAAACATCATAAATACCCCGGGGGGGGGCCCCCGCTATAACAGGAAATTTAGGGGGGAAAACAAAAACCCTTGGGCTTTTTCAAAAACCTATCCCAAAGAATTTTTTTTCCTTTTCTGGCTGCTTTTTTAAATTGGATTGTTCCCCTTTCAAGGGGAACCCCCCCAGGGGTTTAGGTTTAATTTTTGGTTTTGAAAAGGTGTTTTTTTATGTGTGGGGGGTGCCTTTCTGGCCCGGGGAAGTTTGGGGAGGCGGTCGGGTGTTTGTGTCCCCCCTCGTGATCATCCCCTCATCCCCCCCTTCTCCTTAGCATGGACCCAGCCGACCCTTGGGGTTTTTAAATACTATTTTTAAAATTTTCCTTTCTTGACCTTTTTCTTTTAGTTTGGGCTCTTTTTAAGCACAGCTTTTAAAATATTAGAAATTATTTTAATAGGAATGAGCCCCTGACTAGAATACAGTAGAAATAAAAATATAAAGTTTGGGGAAGCAGTATCTAAACATTGTTAAAAAGTTTTGGCCCCCGTGTTCCATGACTCTTTTTGTCAATAGGCAAAAGGCAGTCCTAAAATAAGGGGAGGGTAGAGTACCCCGGGGGGGGGGTAGCCTTCTATTTAAAAGAAAAAAAATCGGGGGTAGGGGTAACCCGGGGGGGGGGGGGGGTAGCTTGCTAGTAATAAAAACGGAGGTCAGGGTAGAGGTTTTCCCCGGGTGGGCCTGCTAAACATGCTAAAATTTCCCCGGGGGCGGGTACCGAGCGAAGGCCCCCCCCCACTAGTGATGAGGTTTTTAACGCTGATGGCCTGGGGAGATAGAAGTTTTTCTCAGTTTTTCTCGGGGTCCCGCTTTGTTCACCTGGGAATTGTCCCCCGCCTTCTAAAAAGAAGGTGGGGGGGGAAAAAGGCCTTTTTGGCTCCAAAAAAAAGGGGGAGGTCCCCCTTGATTATCCCCCTTTTGGCCTTCCTGTGGGGCAAACCGGGGGTTGTATATTTTCCTGGAGGGGAGGCAGTGTGCCCCTAATTTATGCGTTGGGGTGACCCCCTCCACCCTCTTTGGAGCCCGCAGTTTTGGGGGGCGGTGAAAATTTCCGTAAACCCGGCGTGGGGGGGGAAAAAGGGGCAAGGGGGCCCTTGTAGAAGTTTTGTTTTGAGGGGGGTTTAGGGGCTGAATTTTTTCAGCTTCCCCGAGGTAGTGTAGCCACCCGTTGGGGTTTGGGGTTTTTGGCTTTTGGAAATGTGTAGACAGCCTTAAAGGCAGAGCTCCAGACTTGGGTATACAGTGGCTTGCTAATATTAAACCCCCCTTGGCAATTTTTTTAATTTTTTTTAATGAACAAAATAGGAAAAACCCAAAGGGGGGGATGAATTTTTTTCAAAGGGACGGTTATAAATCTGGGGGCTCTTTGTAAACACAGTTTTGTTTCATTTTTAAAAGATCAAAAAAACCCCCTAAAAAAAAACACTGATTTGGCCCCCTTTTTTAAAAAATTCTCTAAAATGGTACGTGCTTCTTTGAATTTGGGAACTTTTTAAATACCAACTTGTGGAAAAACACTCTCCCTTTTTTTTTTCTTTCCCCTCTCCCTCTCTCCCCCCTCTCTATATATATATATAAATCTCCCCCCCCCCCCCCCCTGTTCTTCTATCTCTTTTATCTAATAAGAACCTGTCCTCGTCCCCCCCTACCCCTGAAATGTCACAATTGCTTCATATTCCCCCCCCCCCCCCTCAATTGATTGGGGCAAAAATTTTTTTTGGGGCCAATTAACCCCCCCTTTTTTTTTTCCCCCCCTTTTTTTTTTCCCCCCCCCCCCCCCCCCCCCAAAATTTTTTTTTTTTTCCCCCTCTCTCTCCCCTCCCCCCTTTCCCCCACTCCCCCCTCTCCCCCCCTCTCCCCCTTCCCCTCTCCCTCCCCCTCTCCCCCCTCTCTCCCCCTCTCCTCTCTCTCCCCCCTCATCCCCTTTCCCCTCACCCCATCTCTCCCCCCCCTTTAATCTTTCCCTTCGCCATCACCCTTTCCCACACCCCATTATATGTTAATTAATAATTTTTTAGATAATGATATGTGGTGAGACAGGTTTGAACCCAACCGAACTGGGTATGGAAATGACGAACAAAAATAAATAACTGAGCCAAATAAAAGTCACAGTAAATTACACAATTGGGAATCAAAATTTTCCCCCTTGACTGAACACTGTACCTTTTGGGACTTTTTGCAGCCTGTCATGGCATGGCAGTACAACCCCTCAGGCTGGCTTTAAACAATGGCAGAGACCACAACATTTAGCTTCCCTGTTCTGTAACCCAGGGAGATGAACTCGGCTTGCAGATCTAATGGAAAAAAAAATGCCACACAGGGAATAGGTGCTATTAGTATGACCTTTTAACTTTTACGGAAAGTACTTGAACTTTAACAGTAATTACTCTATATTTCTATGCACTGACTGCCAACCTTCCTTTCCCTCCACCTCCTCCTCCATCCCCCTCCCCTCCTCCTTCCCTCCTCCCTTCCACCTCATCCCCTCCACCCTCCTCCTTTTCCCAGCACCTCCACCGTCCTCCCTCCACCTCCTCCCTTGCCCCACCCTCCCCCCCCCCCCTCCCTCCTCACCTCCTGCCTTCCAGCACCTCAAACCCTCCCACCTCCCTCCCTCCACTCCTCCCTCCACTCCTCCTTCCAGCCACCTCCAAACCTCCCTCCCCTCCCCACCCTCCCTCCCCCCCTTTCCAGCACTCGCCTACCTCCACCCCTCCCCCCTCCCTCCAACTCCCCCTCCCTCCCACCCTCCCTCACCCGTCCACCTCCCCACCTCCTCCTCCCTTCTACCACCTCTTCACCCCTCCACCCTTCTCCCTCATCCACAACCTTTCAACCTTCCAAAACGCACTCCCCCCAACCTCTCCTCCCACCTCCACCTCCCCACCCCCACCCCCCCCTCCCCTCCCCCCACTGTCCCATCCCCCCACCCCTCCAACCAACCCCCCCCCCATCCCTTCCCACCACACACCCCTTCCTCCCCTCCACCTTTCCCTTCCCCCACAACCCTCCCCCTCCCCCCTCCACCCTCCCTCCCCCCTCCACCCCTCACAACCCTCCTCCCCTCCACCTCCTCCCGTCCCTACCTCCCTCCCCTCCAAATCCCTCCCTCCACCCTCCCCTCCCCCCTCCCACCTCCCCCTCCCCTCCAGACACCTCCTCCTCCTCCCTCCAACTCCCCTTCCTCCACCTCCTCCTCCTCCCTCCACCTCCTCCCTCCACCTCCAAAACGTCCACCTAGAGCCTCTTTCAGGCACGCGCTGCACCCTCAGCCTTGGCAGGTGGAAGGATCACAGAAAACATGGCTGACTGGACACTGCTCTCCACTTCTTTCCACCTGCCTGCCTGTCTCATTAGCCATTACCCTTCCTACCTCGGAGGAACGCTGGTCCTGGCTGCATGCCTGGCTGTAAGTTTCCAAATGGCACCATATTCCCTATATAGCGCACTAACGTTTGGACCAGGGTCCTATAGAGAATAGGGTGCCATTTGGGGACACGGACCACCAGTCTCAGTGCCTGTGAGGTCACATCACCTGCCACAGTGCATGAAGGTAATTACAGGTGTTGTTACTTTTTCATTTCAGCAGCCATAAGACAACCCACCACCATCTCAGATTGTTCTGAAATGGTTTATGTAGTTAGATACAGATAAGATAAGCATTCCTGCAACATTATTTTTGATTTAAAAACAATTAGAAATTAAGCTAATTGATTGCACCCAAGTTGGACATTTCAATTTATTATGATTTATATAATATTCAATGAATATAATGCCTAAACCCCTCCTTCTTAACAAATGACTAAGATGTGAGGAATCCAAATAAATGGTCAAAAGCCACCCAGGGGACCCCCATAAACCCCACACCAAGCCCAACCCCAAACGGCACAGTATCAGTTCTCTATGTTTTGACCAGTAGTATGAAGCTTGGCTTGGAGTATTGGTTTTATTCATACTATGTAATGTATTCTCAGTGAATTTGGTGATGTTTTTTTTTCTTCCCTCTGCTCAGATAAATTAGCCATTGAAAGTACCAGGTTTTGGCAACTAGATGCCACTGTTCCCTGCTGTTACTTCCCACACCCTTGTATCTATTTTGCTGGTCTCTTGTGTATTAAATGGACCTTTGGGTAGGAAACCAATAGCTTTTGCTCAATGATTAAAAATGAAATGGTGTGGTTCCCCCTTCCTACAAATTAAGGCCAGTTCCCTTAAAGAAAGCTTTATTCAAAACACAAACAAAACCCACAACAAACTGTTCTTCTCTTAGGGCCCCCCTAATTCCCTGTGGGTCCCCAGGAAAAACGGGATCCCCTGTGTGGGGTAGTTTATAGTTTTATTCCCCTTCAAAAAAGGTCTGGGAATTAAAGTTACCGTTAGCAACCATTTCCACCTGGGGTTGGAACTCAAGCAAGGTTTTTTTTTATAATTTTATTAATTTTTTAATATTTTTAGTCTCCTAGGCCCCTTAATTTCTCCATCCCCCTGGGCCCTAAGAGAAAGGAAACAAACCTAAATTGGCTGGCTTGAAACTTTGTACAAAGATTGACCCCACCAACCTTTTATTTTTCACCCACCATCATGGCAAAAATTACATATTGAATTTTATCAACCCCAAAGTTTATTAAAAACAATATAACATAAAAAAAAATTTGTCGGTCCATTTTTTAATAACCCCACAAAAGATACCAGACAAACATGGATAAAAAGGGTAGTAGTGGCCATACCCGCAGGCCCAAAGCGGAAAAACCATAAACGCCCCCCCCGGTTATTTAAATTATCTTTACGTTTTTTTGCCGAAAATATCATCATCCGACCCCCTCAATAACTTTCAAAAGCGAAAAAAACGGAGGGTCCCCCCCCCCCAGCCGGATTGGGGACCCAAACCTAACTCCCAGTGGGAGCTAATGTCCTCACCCATATAACCATAAACCTTCTCCCAACACACACACACACCCCGACATGGCACCACTATGTAACAACCACACATTTAAACATAAAAATGTTACCATGGATTACTGGATCCAATTACCTTTATATATTTTAAGTAGGTTTTTGTTTATCTGTTTTTTAATTTAACAAAACACTTTTCCTTAATTTGTGTACTTAATGGTATTGTAATATTATTTTATTTTTTTGGGTGGGGGTGGTGTTGTTTTTTGGTTGTCGTAATAACCTGCCTTTTGTGGGCGTCCAACCAAAACAACCGGCAACACCACATTGTCTTTTTTAAATTATTTAAAAATTCCTGTATTGTAATTTTTTTTTCTATTCACTTTGTTTTTTTTTTTTGTTGCAAAATAAAAACCAATAAAACAATAATAAGACATCTTTTGGTTTGGGGCAAAACCTGGAAATGAGCTTTCCAAGGGCCCTAGTTTTTCTTCCTGAAACACAGGGGTTGGGAAACAAAACAAATCGACAACACATTCACTGAGAAAATGCATTACCTCGTAAATGAAATAAAGAAAATAACTCCCCCAAGCCAACAGGCTTCCCTACTTACTTTTTTCAAACCTAGAGTACTGGGATACTGGGGTCCTTTTCGGGGGGTTGGGCCCCTTTTGGGTCTCGGTGAGACTTGGTTGTCTGGTCTTGTTGGGGTTGTGACTTTGTTTGAACAATTTTCCTTTTTTGGGATCCCCACTTCCCACGTCTTACATAAATCATTGATGAAACAGAAAACAGTTTTGGGCCCAATCATAGACCGTAAATTACAGTAACAGCTAATCCCTGGAAGGCCACGGCAGGAAAGTAATGTGGGGCCAGGCGTCTTTAAGCCCGTCCATTTTCATAAACTAAGGTTACCAGTAACGGGTTTTTTGTCAATGGGGACTAAGGTTTAACCTGTACCGGTTGTGTCATGGGGAACCTAAGGTCACCCCCGTAAAAACCGGTTTTTTAACCCATGGGGACTAAGGTTAAACCTTTTAACGGTTTTGTGTTACTGGGGGTACCCCCCTAAGGTGAAAACAATGTTACCGGTTTTTTGTTCCACCAATGGGGACTAAGAGTAACCACTTTGCTACCTGTTTATTTGTTTTTGGGTTCCCCATTGAGACTAAAGGTACCTGTAACGGTTTGTTCCCCCCGTGGGACTAATCTGGTAACCTGTTACCGGTTTTTGTAGTCCCCGGGGTGACTAAAGGTACCTGTAAAACCGGTTGGTCATGGGGACTTAAGGGTTTCCTGTACCGGTTTTTGTTCCAATGGGAAACCTAAGGTAACCTTTAAAATCCAAACCGGATTGTCATGGGATCTAATGGTCCCCCCTGGGTAAATCCGGTTTTTTTGGTCCCAATGGGGACCTAATGGTACCTGGTTAAATCCGGTTGTTTTTGTAATGGGACTAAAGGATACCTTGTAACCGGTTGTCCCCCCCGGTGGTACAAAGGTTACCTTGGTAACTGGGTTTGGTCCCATTGTGGACCCAAGGTAACCTGTATGGTTTTGTCCCCCCCGGGGACCCCCTAAGGTACCTGTTACCGGAGTTTGTCCCCACCCATGGGGAACTAATGTTCCCTGTAACCGGTTTTTTTGTCCCCCCCCCCCAACTGGGGACAAAAGGTAAACCCTGTTACCCGGTTGTTGGTCCACCCATGGGGAGCCTAATGGGGTTTTTTTTCCCGTGACTCGAAATTGTGTCACATGGGACCTAAAATGGTTCCTGTACACCAGTTTGTCATATGGGACCTAAGGTACCTGTAAACCCTTTTTTTTTTGTTTCATGGGACCCTAAGGTTACACCTTGTTAAAATTAACCGGTTGTAATGGGACAAAAAAGGAAAACCTGTAAACGGGTTGGTTCATGGGGACTATATGGTTCCTGTAACCGGTTTTATTCATCTGTCATAGGGACAACCTTTTACCTTTACCGTTTATTTTGTCATATGGGGAACGACAAGAGAGAAACCTGGTTAACAGCGGTTGTGTCAGAGGTGGGCTACTGTTAGCAATGTTAAGTTCCATTGTAATCATGGTGGGTTTGTTTTGTTTTTTGTCATGGTGAATTTTTAGTCGCAATGGTCGGACCAACAAGTGGGCGTAACTTTTACTCTGTTGTTCATGGTCCACACCATGGTGTAACATGGTCCCTGTAGCAGAAGTGTCCACATTGTTTTTTTTTCTTGTCATGCTATTGTGTTGGCACGAATGTACTTTTCTTTTTGGAGGTCCGTGTTTTTGTGTTTTTGTTTTTTTTTTTGTCATGGGAACCGAAGGTACCTGCTTAACAGTTTTGGTCCCCATGGGAACTAAGGTTCCGTGTTTGTTTTTGTTTATTTGTTTCAGAGGGGAGCTACCTAAGGTTTTAACCTGTAACGATTGTTTGTTCATTGGGACTACTCGATCTCTGGGGCAACAGTTTCTTAATTTTGTCCCCTGGGAAACACTAGGTACCCGGTAGCTTTTTTTTTGTGTTCATGTGGACTAAATGTCTGGTGGTACATTGGACCTTACCGGGTTTTTTGTGTCCATGTGGTGGAACTAAAAGGTTTTAACCTGTAAACCGGGTTTTGTCCCAACATGGGACCCCTAGGTACCCTGTAACCGGTTTTTGCGGAAAAATCACAGAGGGGCACGTTCACTCCAATTCCCCCAAAATCCATATTGTTGCTTTAAATGGACTTTCTGAGTTAAAGAACTTGAACTAAACTGCAAACTATTTGGGTACAAACCAGATATAAACACCGGACGTGCATATTAAATCCAGGGTATGTCCCTCTCCTCTCTGTTTGTGTGTCTCAGCCCCTCACCTATCTGCAGCAGGGTCTCCTCCATGCTGTTGGTGGCGGTCACCATGGCTACGGACGCCCCCAGCGGGTCGCTGTCAGGGAACTGGACGGCCTCTGGGACGACCCGGCGCTCACTCAGACCCAAACGCCCCGCCAGCAGCTCAAACTCCTCCTCCCCAGTCAACCTATCATCCTCATAACTGGCCAGCATGTCCCACGTGCCTTGTTAGAAAATTTATAGAGCATACCACAGTCATACTATCAGCCACATGGTTATAGAGAATAACACAGTCATACTATCAGCACGTGGGTTTATAGAGATGCAACACAGTTATACTATCAGCCCACGTGGTATATGTAGAATAACACAGTATACTATCAGCCACCGTGGTTATAGAGAATAATAGAACAGTCAGCCCTATCAGCCACATGTTATAGAGAATAACACAGTCATACTATCAGCCACGTGGTTATAGAGAATACCACAGTCATACTATCAGCCACATGGTTATAGAGAATACCACAGTCATACTATCAGCCACGTGGTTATAGAGAATACCACAGTCATACTATCAGCCACGTGGTTATAGAGAATACCACAGTCATACTATCAGCCACATGGTTATAGAGCCGGTACCACAGCATACTATCATGCCACATGGTTATTAGGGAGAATACACAGATCCCAACTTTACTATCACGAACACGTGGTTAAGATGGAATGGACCTTCCAGTGGCAACTGGTAGTATCAGACCACGTGGAATATACTGCGCCATACCACAGTCCCCATGTTTGTGTCACCCCACATGGTTATAGGAGAATAAACGTGTTGTCATACTAATCAGCCACATGAGGTATATGAGGAATAGTTATCAGTTCATACTATCAGTACCACGTGGTTATAGAGAATACCACAGTCTTTACTATCAGCCACTAAAAAATATAGAGAATACCACCAGTCATTACTTATCAGCCACGTAATGTATCAGAGAATAACCACCAGTTATACTGAAGTCAGCCACATGGTTATACGATGAATCCACATACAAGGACTATCAGCCACGTGGTTATAGAGTAACCTAACACAGTGAATGACTATCAGCCACGTGGTACTGTAGTCTCTTTGAATAAAACAGTCATACTCATCAGCCACATGGTTATAGAGAAACCACAGTGGAATTACAACCGTATCAGTGCCACGTGGTTATAGAGAATAACACAGTGGATGGGGGGTTGGCCAGGGGTTATGGAGAGAAGTAAACACAGTCATAACTATCAGCTCACGTGGTATATAGAGCATACCCACTTCCACTGCACTCCCTCAAGCCACCGTAGGTTGATTAGAGCATACACAGTGTCATACTCTTCATTTTTTTTGGTTATAGAGAATACCACAGTCATACTATCAGTCCACGATGTGTTTACAAGCAAGCATTACTCACAGTCATACTGACCCCACTGCCACTGTATGGTTCCCACCAGAGAAATAACACATTTTCTTATACTATCATGTCCACTTCGTGTAATTATAGAGTTTTTGTTTGAGTGGTTGGTTATTCAGCCAAGTGGTTATAGAGGCATACCACAGTCATACTAATCAGCCAATGTTACTAGAGAATTATCCAAGTCATATTATCCGCCACACACTAGTTATAGAGTCCCCCCACAGTCCTGTACTTATCAAGCCACATGGGTATAGAGAATACACAGTGGGATACCCTCCTAATCCAGCCACGTGGTTATAGAGAATAACACCAGTCATACTATCCAGCACCGTGAACCTTATTAGAGAATACCCACAGCTCAATACTATCAGCCACGGGTTATAGAGAATACCACAGTCATACTATCAGCCACGTGGTTATAGAGAATACCACAGTCATACTATCAGCCACATGGTTATAGAGAATAACCACAGTCATACTATCAGCCACGTGGTTATAGAGAATACCACAGTCATACTATCAGCCATAAAGCTGCAGTGAACTATTCATTCAGAGGGTCAGGAACAATTCAATCATCATCTTTAATCATAACCATTACCTTCATAGACACTGTCCTGCTTGCCCAAGAGGTCCGGAGCCTGTCCCTTATATCTGAACATGGACCACAACACGTCAGTGATCAGATCGTCATCTTGTCACTGTGATACAGTGTGTATTGAATCTTAGTTTTAGCTGTACATGTCATTGTCTGTATTAAAAGCTTAGTGTTTAATTGAGTGTCACCTTCTGTCTGCCACTGACCTCTCCATCACGGGGACTGTGGTTTTACTCTTGACGCCAGCGTGTTGTGTCCCGTGAGGGCTCCCCCACAGAGGAGGTAGTATGGGTTGCCACTGCCACACCCCCCACTCGAACGGTTCCGTTACGTAGGACCCGTTGCTCCGGTAGCCCTGTCGGTTGGCACTGCGCCCGCAGCCAGGGTGGGTCTTCTTCATGTGCTGGTTGAAGTTGGCAACGCTGGCCTCACACAACTCACACACTACCACCTCGTCTCGTTCCTCTGTCTCACACACATGCTGCGAGGGACACGCAGAGACAGGGAGGGGAGACAGAGAGACAGGGAGGGGAGACAGAGAGACAGGGAGGGGCAGACCAGAGAGACAGGGAGGGGACACAGAGAGACAGGGAGGGAGGACCAGAGGAGACAGGGACAGGGACACAGAGGAGACAGGGAGGCGGGACACAGGACAGAACGGGAGAGGGGTCACAGAGACAGGGAGGGGACACAGAGAGACAGGGAGGGGACACAGAGAGTACAGGGAGGGGACACAGAGAGACAGGGAGGGGTCACATTTGAGACAGTTTTGGAGGAGCCATGAGAAGGGGTACACATGTTTATGTTCAGGGATGGGACACAGAGATCGACATTAAGTTGGGGACTACTTTAGAGAGACAGGAAAGGGGGACCACTTATTCCAGACAGGAGGGGTCACAGAGACCCAGGGAGGGGAGACAGAGCAAGGGGAACAGGGAGACAGGAGAGGGGCACCAAGAGCAGACAGGGAGGGGTCACAGAGAGACAGGGAGGGGAGCGACAGAGAGGGGAACATTGCCCAGACAGTTAATGTGGTGACAATGCAGTTTTTGTAGACGGGATGGGACACTTTTTTCAGACACTTTGGGTAATAACAGTAGGAAAACAGGGATGGGTTACAAGAAGAAAAACATTTGATGTGGAGACATGAAGAGTATTTTGGGAGGGGTACTATTTTCCAGGATAGATTTTGTCAAGGGGACACAGAGAGGACAGGGATTTTTTACACAGAGAGGTTTCTTGACAGAGCCAGACAGGTGTAAGGGCGACCACAGAGAGAGAAGGGAGCGGGTCACAGAGACACAGGGGGGGAGACAGAGAGGGAGGACACAGGGAGGTCAGGGGGGGGAGAACAGAGAGACAGGGAGGGGACACAGAGAGACAGAGAGGGGACACACGGGCGTAGGGAACCGTGGACACAGAGAAGATGACAGGGAGTAGAAGGACACCAGAGAGACAGGGACGGGGAACCCCACCCGAGGGACAGGGACCGGATAAGCACAGAGAGAGACAAGGGAGAAGGGACACAGAGAGAGGAGGGACGGCGGGACACAGAGAGACATGGGAGGGGACACAGAGAGACAGGGAGAGAAGACAGAGCGACCACCACGGCGTAATCGGGGGACACAGAGAGACACCGGTTCGAGGGGACACAGAGAGACAGAGGAGGGGAGAACAGAGAGACCCCCAGGGAGGGGTCACAGAGAGACAGGGAGGGTCACAGAGAGACAGGAGGGGCACAGAGAGACAGGGAAGGGACCACAGAGACAATTGTGTTGAGGGGAATCCAGAGAGACAGGATGTGGGAATCTCCAGTTGAGTCCCCCAGGTGTTCCCAACACAGAGAGACAGGGACCGGGACACCAGAGAGGAACAGAGAGACAGGGAGGGGGACACCGCAGAGAACAGAGAGGGTCCTCACAGAGAGACAGGAATGAATGGCGGATCAACAGAGAGACTGAGAAGAGGAGGTCACAGAGACAACAGGGAGGGGGAGAGACAGAGAGAGAGGGACACCCGAAAAGAGACAGGGAGGGGACACAGGAGACAGGGAGGGTTGTCACAGAGGAAGGACAGGGAGAGTGAGACCAGCGAAAATAGAACAGAAAGAGAGACCAGAGGACCCGAGAGAGAACCCAAGAGCGAGACAGAATCGCGAGAGTACCCCAGAGGAAGGAGAAAAAGACCTATGAAGACAGAGAGAGAACAGAAATGAATGGTTTTTTTACACCCAATTGTTTATCAGATTGAAATAAATTCCTATGGTGTTTTCCTCCCTTCCACCCCTGGGGAAGTCTTTGTCACCAACCCATCCACCACCCTAACCTCCCCTCCCCCTCCCCCCTTTCCCCCTCCCCCCTACCACACCACAACACAGGCCACACACAACACAACACCACACCAACAACACCAGGCCCACAACCACAACACACCCACCAAACACCACAAACCACCCTACCCAAACACGCACGACACTAACACACCGGCCTAACACAACGCCAAATCTTCAACCACCTTGTAAACCACTGTTGTTGGGGGGGGTTATGTTGTATGGTGAGGTTGTACATGTTGTTGGTTTTGTAGGATTACCCGTAAGTAATGGTAATTTGAATGGTACGGGGGGTTTTATTTTTGTGGACCATTTAGTTGGTTTTTTGTGGGGTGGGAATGTGCCCTTAATGTGGGATTTGTAGAGCCCCGAAGAGCCTAAGTGGGGAAATCCCTAATAAAAAAAAAAATAAATATAAAAATCATCACCCCCACTGTCCCCCCCCCCCCGTTTCATAAAAAATGTTCAGTTTGCCCCTTTGACCTTTTGTTTTGATTGTAACTTCCTTTTTTTTAAAGCAACAAAAACAAAGCACATTGTAACGGGGAACTTTTTTGAATTAATGTAAAAATTACAGTGGTAAAACGCCCTTGGGAAGTTCCACAAACACACTCACTCTTACTCTCCCTCTCGTTCCTCTCCCCCCCTCTCCCCCTCTCTCCTGTCCTCCTCCCCCCCTCCACCGTGTCCTCTCTTCCTCCCATCTCTCTCTCTCCGCCTCATCTCTCTCTCTCTCTCTCTCTCTCTCCTCCTCTCCCTCTCTCTCTCTCTCCTCTCTATCTCTCTCTTTCATCCTCTCTCTCTCTCCTCAGTCTCTCTATCTCTCTCTCTCTCTCCTCTCTCTCTCTCTCCCTCTCCTCTCCTCTCTCTCTCTCTCTCCTCTCCTCTCTCTCTCCCTCTCTCTCCTCTCTCTCTCTCTCTCTCTCTCTCCTCCCTCTCCATCCTTCTCTCTCTGTCCCTCCAGCAGGACTCCCTGTCCCTCAGTGTGCTCCTGGTGTCTCTAGCATCACAGTGTGTACTGTGGCTGGTGGCTCTGTGTGGCGTCTGTGGCTGTGCCAACGCAAGCTGGTGGTGAGTAAAACACACACACACACACACACAGGACACCGGCTCAAGCCGCAGCCAGCGTCGCACAATACGCACTGTCCTACAACATACACAGTTTAATAGCACTCTCTTATCTTATTTCCCAACAGACACTCAAAACACAATCTAAAAAACGCCAGTATTGTGTTTACACCACAACTGATAAATATCATATGTATCTGTATGTAACTGAGTTGATTCTGTTACATGACTACTGTGATGATCTGACACACCACACACACAACACAGACACACAAAGACACAGAACCACACACACACACACAGACAGACACACACACAGTGTACGACTCCTTAATCAATCACTATTTCATCTAGCGTGGACATGGACATGATCCCTCTGAAGGGTGGCTATACTCAGCTTTTCTCAGGTAGTAGGTTTGTGGTCTGTTGATATCCCTCTGGTGGTGTGGGGGGGGCTGTGCTTTGGCAAAAAATGGTGGGGTTATATCCTGCCTGGTTGGCCCTGTCCTGGGGTATCCGTCGGACGTTGCCACAGTGTCCTCCCCGAAACCGACCACCCTTTCTCAATCTCCAGTATCTATGCTGCATAGTCTATGTGCCGGGGGGCTAGGGTCCGTCTGTCTATCTCGTGTAAATCTCCCTGTCTCATCTTGTGCCTGTGTGATCTTAGGTTCTCCCGTCTAATTCCCATCTCTCTGTCCTCTCTCTCGCTCTCTCTCATCCTCTCTCTCTCGCGTCATCTCTCTCTCATCTCGCTCTCTCTTTCTCCCTCTCTCTCTCCTCTCCTCTTCTCTCTCTCGCTCCTCTCGTCTCTGTCTCTCTCTCCTCTCTCTCTCTCTCTCCTTCAATTCAATTTTCATTTCAAATTTCATTTAAGGGGGGGCTTTATTGGCATGGGAAACGTGTGTTACTTGCCAAAGCAAGTGGAAGTAGATAGTAAACAAAGTGAAATAAACAATAAATATTAACAGTAAACTTACACTCAGAAGTTTCAAAAGAAATCAAGACATTTCCAATGTCATATTTATGTATATATACAGTGTTAACGATGTGCAAATATTTAAAAGTACAATGGGAACAATAAATAAACTAAACATATAGTTTGTTTTACAATGGTGTTTGTTCGTCACTGGTTTGCCCTTTTCTTGTGGCAACAGGTCACAAATCTTGCAGCTGTGATGGCACACTGTGTTTTTCACCCAGTAGATTAAGGGAGTTTATCAAATTGTGTTTTGTTTTTCCGAATTCTTTGTGGTCGCTGTAATCTGAGGGAAATATGTGTCTCTAATATGGTCATACATTTGGCAGGAGGTTAGGAAGTGCAGCTCATGTTTCCACCTCATTTTGTGGCAGTGTGCACATAGCCTGTCTTCTCTTGAGAGCCAGGTCTGCCTACGGCGGCCTTTTCAATAGCAAGGCTTCTCACTGAGTCTGTACATAGTAAGCGTTTCTTAAGTTTGGGTCAGTCACAGTGTCAGGTCTTTCTGCACTGTTTTTTTTTTTTTTTTTTTTTTTTTTTTTTTTTTTTTTTTTTTTTTTGTGTTTTTGTTCTTTCCAATGTGTCAAGTAATTTCCTCTTTTTGTTTTTCTTCATGATTTGTTGTTGGGTGGTCTAATTGTGTTGTTGTTGTTGTTGTCTGGGGCTAGTGTGGGGTGGGGTCTGTTTGTGTATTTGTGAAACAGAGCCCCAGCGACAAGCTTACTTAGGGGACTCTTTCTCCAAAGTTTCATTCTCTATTGTAGGTGATGGCCTTTGTTATGGTAAGTGTTTGTCGAATCGCTGCCTTTTAATTGGTTTATAGAATGTAACGGCTCTTTTCTGGATTTTGAGTAATTAGCGTGTATTGGCCTAATTCTGCTCTGCATGCATTATTTGGTGGGTTTACGGTTGTACACGGAGGATGTTTTTTGCAGAATTCTGCATCGCAGAGTCTCAGATTGGTGTTTGTCCTATTTTGGTGGAATTTCTTGGTGGTGAGCGGACCCCAGAACCTCAGAACCATAAAGGGCACTGGGTTCCCTGCTCCTCACCCCTTAATAACTGATTCAAGTATGTTTTAGCCAGATGCCTAATTGGTATGTCAAAGTGTATGTTCCTTTTGATGGCATAGAAAGCCCTTTCTTGCCTTGTCTCTCAGATCGTTCACAGATTTGTGGAAGTTACCTGTGGCGCTTATGTTTAGGCCGAGGTATTTATAGTTTTTTGTGGGCTCTAGGGACAAACGAGTTGTCTAGAGAGATGGAATTTGTATTTTGTCCTGGAACACCATATTTTTGGAACACCATCATTTGGTGTCTTACTGAGATTTAACTGTCAGGGCCAGGTCTGACAGATCGTGCGAAATCTAGGGCCCTCCTTGGTTGGTGACAGAAGCACCAGCTCATCAGCGAAACAAGAAATACATTTGACTTCAGATTCTAGTAGGTTGGCCGGTGCTGCGACTGTTCTAGTGCCCCTCGCCAAATTCGTTGATATATATTTGAAGAGGGTGGGGCTTAAAACTGCATCCTGTCTTACCCCAACGTCCCTGTGGAAAGGAAATGTGTGTGTTTTTTTGCCAATTTTAACCGCACACCTTGTTTGTTTGTGTACATGGATTTTTTAATGTCGTTGTTTTTTTTCCCCCCCCCCTTTCCCCATCAATCTCTCCTCTCCTCTTCTTCTCCTCTCTTCTCTCCCCTCTCTCCCTTCTCTTTTCCCCTCCCTTCTCCTGTCTTCTCCCCTCCCCTTTTCTTCTCTCTCTCCTCTCTCAAAATTAAATAAAAATGTTTTTAAAAAAGCCTTTTTTACAAAGTGTTTTTACAAAAACCCCAGCCTAAAACCCCAAACAGAAAGCAATCCCAGATATGAACACGGGGCCCTAGGAAAAACCCCCCTAAAAGGAAAAAGAAAACCATGAAAAAACCTAAAAGGGGAAAACCAAGCTCGGGGGGGGGTTGGGCCAGTAATCCTCGGGCTGTCCCTTGGGGGGCGAGATAGGAGTAAAAGGCCCCATTAAGCCAGTCGTTGTTAAAGATTTTTTCAATCTTTCCCATAGTGCCCAAAGCGGGGTCAAAAAATTTAAATCACAGGGGTTTTGTAAGGGTCCCAACGGGCAGTACCCTTCAGGAAAAAATTTTCATTTGGGTTTTTCAAAAGCCAAGCATTCAAGGTCAAGACTGCAGGTGGGGGGGAGAGGGGGGAGAGAGGAGAGAGGAGAGGAGAGAGGGGGAGAGAGAGAGAGAGGGGAAAAGGGGAGAAGAGAGAGAGGGGAGAAAAGAGGGGAAGAGGGGAGAGAGAGAGAGAAAAGGGGGGTAGAGAGAGAGAGAAAACAAGGGACAGAGAGAGACAGAGCAGAGACAGAGACAGAAAACAGAAAGGTCCGGTGAACAGGTCGGGGTTTTCCCATACCCGGCGGGCCCAGAACAGTTAAAAACAAATCACAGCACGACCAGGTGGGACGGGACAGGAAAAGGGGTCGTCAGGCCAGGGAGCCTGGTTTGTCCCGAGGCATGGTCCTAGGGGGAGGGGGGGAAAAGGAGAGAGAGGAAAAGAGAGAGGGGGGGAGAGAGAAGAGAGAGAAAAGATGGGGGAGAGAAGAGAGAGGGGAGGAGAGAGAGAGAGAGAGAGAGAGAGAGAAGGGGGAAAAGGGGAGAGAGAGAGGGGGAAAAGAGGGGGGAGAGAAAGAGAGAGAGAAAAGAGAGAGAGAGACCAAAAAAGAGGGCAGAGGCCAAAAAAGGAGAGAAGGAGGAATTGGGGAAAATTTGGGGAGCATACCTAAAATCACACCCGGGCACCAGTGAGACAGGAGATTTACACAAAATAGGCCGAAAGGGCCCCAGCCCCCCCGGGACATAGAATATTTTCAAATAGATTTCTGGGGATTTGAAAGGGGGGTCGGGAGACATGTGGCCCCCGTCCGAAAAGATACCAAC
>JAGTTL010000912.1:0-22567 GCA_036851935.1 Coregonus suidteri
AATTTCCGCTATTGCCACCACTAAATTCAAATCAGGCAAAGTCGGCTTCAAATGGCCCCGCCCGTTTTTTTGGCGATTTCAGTCAGGTTAAAAAATCGCCCAGAAGTCTCTCATAGCCTGTCATGTAAATCTATTTTTTTCAACTTTCAAAGCTTTCAATACATTCTCTATGGGTGTCTGTGGGCATGCACTTACGCGCTTTCGTCAAAACGTGACGTAACGTTGAACGTAACTAAGACAATGGCGGCTAGAAAGCGTCTATGTTGCGACCTGCAGTGTGGCGTTATTTTATGTTTTTTAATTTTGAGACTTAGTTTACAAACCATTCTGAAAACTTCTGCTTGGACCTGATCTTCGGTTTTGGACTGATCTTGTTGATCGTGTACATACCCGCTACGAACGGACTAAATAATGAAAACGCTGCTGGCGCGGAACCCCAATACAGCTGGAGACTTGGCTGGATGACAGAGTCCCGGACAGAGAAGTGGAGCCGGCCCGGCTTCACCCTGGTCAGAGGGGACCGCGTCCTGGTATGAGAGCGACTCTGTACCCCGACATTGAAACTGCTTTCTGTGTCATTAAACCCTTACTAATTGTTGATAAAACACAAGTTTACTGGAGAACGGAGACCAAGTAGAGACTTTTGGACAAGGTGGATAATTGTAAAATATAAGGCAGTTTATCAGAGGTAAAGATATCTGGAAATCGGGGTGCACGGACCCGTTCGTCAAACTCGTGGGGAGTTTATCAAAGAGCCCCTAAACATTGTGTGCTGACATTTTATACAATAAAATGAATAGGTTGATCTAGTAGTTCTGATCTTCTGATTGGTCCTGATGAGTTGGGGCGAGGGTCACCTCCAGCTAGTGTCACTGTTGCATTGGCTCTGAGTCGGGTTCTCTGTCTTCAGATGTTTCAGCCAAAGAGAAGAGGATTTGTGTTGTGTGTGTGTGTGTTTGTTATCAGTGTGTGTGTGTGTGTGTGTGTGTGTGTTGTGTGTGTTTGTTATCAGTGATGATGTGTGTGTGTGTGTGGGTGTGTGTGTGTGTGTCCTCAGGGCAAAAACTCATGAGTTGGAAGAACTGAAAAACCCTTTTGGGCGTGGGTGTTATCCTTAGCCCACCTGCTGACAAGGGCTGACAAGATAGGACTCTTGTTCATTGTATTGAATACAAAGGCCCAACACAAAATGGGGCATGCACAAGATTTTAGTCAAAACCAAGCTATAACATTATATATTTTCTACGACAGTACATTCAACCAAAAACTAATATAACAAAGGCATCAGAGATTTATTTATAATCTGTCCCCAGAAACTGGAATCCATCTCCCAGATCAGTCAATAAAAGCTTCTGGTATTGACTTATATGCTTTCCCTGTCCCTTTATGTTGTTGCGGGACATATCTTTTTTAAATGGGCTGTAAGGGCACCTAAATCCCTCAGAAAAATTGCCCCTCCTGAGAATTTTTTCAGGAGCCGCCACTGGCAGCAACACAAAAGGGCCTGTCCCCAAAGTCTCTAAAAATATTTAGACAGTGGGAAACCCAAAAACAAGGCCCTGGTCCCATGTTCCCCTAAAATATTTTGGGCAGTGCCGCAACACCCAAAGGGGGTTTTCCCCTGTCCCCCTAACCTAAATTTTGACAGGGGCGCAAAAACAAAGGGGAAGGTCCCATGTCTCAAAATAAATTTAAAAACAAATGGGAGCAACACAAGGCCCTTTTCCCAAAGTCCCCCTAACAAAATTTAAAAAAGTGCAGCAAAAAAAAAAAACCCCAAAGTCCCATTCCCCTAACATATTTAGACAGTGCCGCAACACAAAGGCCCTGTCCCATGCTCTAAACCATTTTAGACAGTGCAAACAACACAAGGCCAAAGTCCCAAAGTCCCCCCCCCTAAAAATATTTAGAAAATTTCGCAACCCAAGGCCATGTCCCAAAGTCCTTTAAAATTTTAGCAAATTTCAGCAACCCAAAAAAAAAAGGGCCCAAAAGTCCCCTGTCTCGAACATAAATTTAAAAACAGTGCAGCAAAACCAAAGGGCCCTGTCCCCAAAGTCCCCTAACATATTTAAAACTTTCAGCAACACAAACCCCGGGCCCCCTGTCTCTAACTTTTGACAGTGCGGCCCCACGGGGCCCTGTCCCAGCCTCTAAAAATAAATTTTGACTTCCCCAACACAAGGGCCCTGTCCCATGTCTCTAACAAATTTTAAAAACAGTGCCGAACACAAGGCCATGTCCCTGTCTCGAACCCTATTTTTTTAAAAAAATTGAAAATAGGCTTTTTTGTTGTCCCTTTTAAATCTGTTCTTTTGTAACGGGTAAAGGATCATTGTTCATCCTAAAAATGCTTGGGGTTTTTTTACTGAAAAAAATCCGAAGCGTACTTATAATAAACTAACAAAAATTTAAATTTTATGGTTTTCCTTTAAAACATTTTCCGTTTAAAACCCCTCTCTACATGTCTTCAGCCCAAACCCAAAAACATCATTAAAAATTTTTAAATGGGCCCCTTTCAAACTGTTAAACCAATCACTTCCCTGCAAAAATTGGAAAAAAACCCCCTGTCTTTGTTTAAAATTTAAGTAACTCCGCAAAAAAATCCCAATTGGCCCATTTGCAACCATTTTAAAAACTAAACTTTAAATTTAACCAAAATAAACAAAATTTTCTCCAAAAAACCAAAAACTCCCCCCCCAGGAAAAACTCACTTCCTCCGAAAACATCCTAAGACAAAAAAATCATGGGGTTTTTTCCAAAAAGTTTTTCCCCAATTCTCAATCATTACAACCTTTTTACAAATTTTCCCAAACGGGGCCAAAAGGCCCTTTTGACCCCCTTTTTGGCCTCTCATGTCTTCTGGACCCCCGGCTCAAAGGCCTGGAACAACTCTTGTGTCTTTTTGGGTGCCCCCTTCCCATTTGGGAATTGTCCAAGTCCCAGTCAGGATGTTTTCCCTCTGACAAAAATTTTAAACTTCTTCTCTTTCATTGGGTTCATCATCATTGATCCCCATTGCTTCTTTCACAATTTTTTTCCCCCCCAGTCTGCACTAAGTGGGTACAGGAAAAAAGTCCTTTTTTCCCCCCCGGGGCCCAAAATTTCTCTCTCCCCTCCCCCCTCCCCGTAATCCCCGGACAAAACTGTTTTTTTTCCGACTGTAAAAAAAAAAAGGACTCTTGCCCAAAACCCCTTTTCCTGTAAACTTTTTGACTGCGTTAGCTGAAAAGCTGGGTTTAAAACCCGTGGGAAACCCCTTTAATTTTGAATCTAACCTTTGGGCCCTCTCCCTTTAAACCCTGTCTTCTATTCGAGTCTAACCTGGGCCATCCCCCTTTCCCTGTCTTCTTTTGTCTTAGTCAACCTGGCCCAAACACCCTTACCCCTTTTCCCCTTTTAAATTTTTGAGTCTTTAACCCGGGCCATCTCCCTTTCCAAAGTCTTTTTATGTTGAATTTTAACCCCCGGGCCCTCTTTCCCTTAAAAACCCCTGTTTCTATGTCCGAGTCCCAAACCTTGGCCCATCTCCCCTTAAACCCTGTTCCTTTTTTATGTCTGAATTTTAAAAACCTTTGGGCCCCTCCTTAACCCTTGTTCTTTTATCCCGAGTCTAACCTGGGCCATCTCCTTACCATTTCTTTTTTTGTCCTGAAATCTTACCCTGGGCCCCCCCCGTCTTAAAACCCTGTATTCTATGTCCCGAAATCTTAAAACCCGGGGCCTCTCCTTACCGTGTCTTCTAAAGTCTGGGGTCTAAACCCGGGCCCCTCCTTTAAACCCTGTCTTTTTTATGTCTTTAGTCTAACCTGGCCATCTCCTTCCCGTGTTCCCTTCCCATGTCTGAAAATCTAACCGGGCCTTTTTCCTTTTAAAACCGTGTCTTCTATGTCCCGAGTCTAACCCGGGGGCCCTCTCCTTACCATTTTCTTCCCCAAAGTCTGAGTCTAAAACCTTCCCCATCCCTTACCATTTCTTCTATGCCTGAAATCCTAAAAACCCGGGTCCATCTCCTTAAAAAACCCTTTCCCTTTTTATGTCTGGCTCTAACCTGGGCCCTCTCCTTAAACCCTGTCTTCCAAAAGGGCTGAGTCTAACCTGGGGGCCCTCTCCCCTTTCCTGTCTTCTATTCTAAATTTAACCTGGGCCCTCTCCTTAACCCTACATTCTTATGTTTTAAAATCTAACCTGGGCCAAACTCCTTACCATGTTCCCTTTTATTTCTGAGGGCAAAAACCCGGGCCAAACGCCTTAAAACCCTGTCTTCTATGTCTGAGTCTAAACCCGGGCCCCCTTTTTCCTTACCCCTTCTTCTAAAGTTCCCGATCTAACCTTTTGGGGCCAAATTTTCCCTTTAAAAACCAAAAGTCTTCTTTTTCTGGGGTCTAAACCCGGGCCAAATCCCTTAAACCAAAAAGTCTTTTAAAATTTCCCCGGTCTAAAACCCGGCCCCCCTTTCCTTAACCCTGTCTTCTATGTCTGAGTCTAACCTGGGCCCCTCTCCTTTTCCAAAAGTCTTCTATTCTGAATTAACCTGGGGGCCTCCCCCCTTCCCTTCTTCTATTCTGAGTCTAACCGGGCCCTCCTTACCATGTCTTCTATGTCCCGATCCCCCAAACCCGGGGCCCTCCCCTTACCAATGTCTTCTAAATTTTGGGGTCTACCCCGGGCCATCCCCCTTACCATGTCTTCTAGTCTTGGGGTCTAACCTGGGCCATCTCCTTACCAAAGTCTTTTTATTTCTGAAAATCCCAACCTGGGCCACTCCTTTCCATGCTTCTAAAAGTCTGATTTTAACCTGGGCCATCTCCTTACCATGTCTTCATGTCTGAGTCCCAAACTGGGGGCCCTCTCCTTACCCTGTTTTTCTATGTCTTTTAGTCTAAACCCGGGCCCCTCCTTAAAAGTGTCTTCTATTTTTTAGTCCCAACCTGGGCCCCTCTCCCTTTCCGGTCTTTTATGTCTGGGTTTTAAACCCCGGGGGCCATCCTCCCTTTCCTTCTTTAAAGTCTGAGTCTAACCTGGGCCCCTCCTTACCAAAAGTCTTCTTTTGGGCCGGGGTTTTTAAAAATGGGGGCCCCTCTCCTTAAACCAAAGTCTTCTTTTGTCCCGAGTCTAAACCCGGGGCCAAAACTCCTTACCCCTTTCTTCTATGTCTGAGTCAACCTTGGGGCCAAACCCTTACCAAAGTTCTTCCCATTCCCGAAATCTAACCTGGGGCCCAATTCTCCTTTTCCATGTCTTCTCTTTTTTGAGTCTAACCTTGGGGGCCAAACTCCTTTACCAAAGTCTTTATGTCTGATCTAACCCGGGCAAACTCCTTACCGTGTCTTTAAAGTCTAGTCCTAAAAACCCGGCCATCTCCTTCCATGTCTTTTATTCTGAATCTAAACCCCGGGGGTCCCCCTTACCCAAAGTCTTCTATGTCTGATCTAAAACCTTGGGGGGGCCAAAACTCCTTAAAACCTTTTTTCTTGTCTGAGGCTAACCTGGGGCCCTCCCCCTTCCCCTGTCTTCATTTCTGAGTCTAAACCCGGGCCCATCTTTCCCTTTCCTACTTCTTTTAGGTCCTGAGTCTAAACCCGGGGGCCTCTCCTTAAACCCTTTTTTCTATGTCTGATTTTAACCTGGGCCTCTCCTTCCCCTGCTTTCTATGGGCTTAGTCTAAAACCTTGGGCCATCTCCTTACCTTTTCTTCCCAATTTCTGAGTCTAACCTGGGCCATCTCCTTACCCTGTCTTCTATGTCTGAAATCTAACCTGGGCCATCTCCTTACCCTGTCTTCTATGTCTGGTCTTAAAACCTTTGGGGCCCTCTCCTTACCCAAAGGGCTTTTTTATGTCTGATCTAACCTTGGGCCATCTCCCTTCCATGTCTTCTATGTCTGAGTCTAAACCCGGGCCATCTCCCCTTTCCATGTCTTCTTTTTTTGAGTCTAAAACCCGGGCCATCTCCTTACCAAAAGTCTTCCCATGTTTTGAGTCTAACCTGGCAATCTCCTTAAACCAAAAGTCTTTTTAAAGTCTGGTCCCCAAAACCCGGGGCCTCTCCTTACCAATTCCTTTTATGTCCCGAATCTAACCCCCGGGGGCCTCTCCCCTTTCCAAATTTTTTCTATTCTGAGTCTTTAAACCCGGGCCCAAAACTCCCTTTCCTGTCTTTCTTGTTTTCGTCTAAAACCTGGGCCAAACCCTTAAACCCTTTTCTTTTTAAAAGTCCCGAAATCAACCTGGAACCCTCCCCCTTACCAATTTTCTTCTAAAGGTCTGAAATTTTAATCGGGCCCTCTCCTTACCAAAGTATTCTAAAGTCTTAGTCCCAAACCCGGGGGCCCTCTCCTTTAAACCCCCTCTTCTATGTCTTTAGTCTAACCTGGGGCCCTCTCCTTACCATTCTTTTTTAGTCTGATTTTAACCTGGGGGGCCCTCTCCTTAACCCGTTTTCTTCTATTTTTTGAAAATCTAAACCCGGGCCCCTCTCCTTACCCCTGTTTCTATGTTTTGAGTCTAACCCCGGGGGGGTCTCCTTACCCTGTCTTCTATTTTCCCGAGTTTTAACCTTGGCCTCCCTTTACCCTTTCCTTTTTATTTTCTGAAATCTAACCTGGGGCCCTCTCCTTTTCCATGTCCTTCTATGCCCAATCTAACCCGGGGCCCTCTCCTTACCATTTTCCCTTCTATGTCCCGAGTCTAAAAACCCGGGCCACTAAAAGGGGTTTTCCTTGCCAGAGCTTCCCCTTTGAAACCCTGCTCCAGTGGTTTTTATGTACTCCTTCAAATTTGGGTTTCCTCTGTAGAGTACCAAACCAAACCCTTCTCAAAACCCCCTAACCAACCCCATTTCCTGTCTAAAATGAGCTCCAAAACCCTTCTCACCCAATCAGGGGTTTAAAATTCATGTCATAACGTGGTTAGGTCCCCGGTAAGTGGGAAAAACCTTTCACTTTTCCAAACCCTTGTCCCTTGGGAGTTTCCCCGGGCCCGTGTCCTTAGCTACAAAGGGGAAATAAAATCTACAAATGACACTGGTGGGGTTTTGGGTTGCTCTTAAAAGGGAAATACATCTACAAAAGGCACTTAATTTGGGTTGCTCTGAAATGGAAGTACATCTACAATTACACTTTTTTTTTGATTGCTTTTGAAATGGAAAAGTAACATCCCACCAAAAGGCCCTTTGGGTAGGGTTTTGGGTTGCTCTGAAAGGAAAATAAAAATCTACAAATTTAAAAAGGAATTAAAATCTCAAATTTACCCCCCCCCCCCCCCCCCCCCTCTGGAAGCCTAGAAAAACCCCTGCATTAGCATCGTTAAGGACTTTTTTTATGCCCAAACTGATATCTGCTGAAGGGTTTTGTTTTTAAATGCCTTAAATTGCAGCTGAGGGACTTGTATTGTAGTCTTCTGATATCTGCGGGAAAGACTTGATTGTATGTCTTCTGATATGCACGGAGGATTGTATTGATGTTATACTGATATCACTGAGAGGCTTTTTTTGTAGTTTACATTTACTTTTAGTCATTTGCAACCTCTTATCCAAGCGACTTACAGGAGCTTTGGGGGTTAATGCCTTCCCAAAAGGGCACTTTAAACGTCATTTAGCGCCTTCTTAGCCAAGGACTCGCAAATTGGTGCGTTCACCCTATACCATGGGATAAACCCCTTTACATTTGGGGGGGGGGGGGGGGGGGGGGGTTAAAGGACATTTATCCTTCCCAGGTATTCCTTAAAGAGGGGGGGTTTTCAAATGTCCCCGAAGGTGTATGACTCCGCTGTCCGGGCGTCGTGAGGGACTTGTCCCCTTTGGGGGGTGCCAAGCAGCAACATTTTGACTGGGCTGAGCGGGACTATCTTTCCGCGAGGAAGGGGAGCCGCGGGCCAAGGGGATAACGCAATGCCCTCGTTTGGGTGGGGCTGATCAAGCCCAAAGGTACGAGGTGCCTTTTCCCCTCACTGCTCCATGGCAAGCCCATGGTCTTGTAGCGATGCGAGCTTCAACGGAAACCAGGGAGTTGGGGAGGGGGGGGGTAAACGTGAGAGAACTTGGAAGGGTTAACCCAGAAACGGCTGCGGCATTCTGGATAGTTTAGGGGTTTAATGGCACAGGCAGGGGGGCCAGCCAACACGAGTTGCGTAGTCCAGACGGGAATGACAGTGCCTGGATTAGGACCTGTGCCGCTTCCTGTTAGGCAGGGTCGTACTCTCCGAATTTTTGTGGGAAAATGAACCTGCAGAGCGGGTCACCGCCTTGTTTTTGGCGGAGAACCGGGGGTGTTGTCCAGGGTCACGCCTAGGCCTTCGCACTCTGGAGGAGGACACAGGGGATTTGTCACCGTGATGGCGAGATCAGGGACGGCATCCTTCCCCGGGAGGAAGAGCGCTCCGTCTTGCCGGGGTTTCACTTGAGGGGTGATCCGTCATCCTACTGATTTCCCTGCCAACTGAAAATCGATTCGCCACGGGTTTTATCAAAAAGGGGAAAGGAGAAGATAGTTGGTATCGTCAGCTAAAATGAGGAAAAGGCCATGTGGGGATATGACAGAGCCAAGTGCTTGGTGTATAGGGAAAAAAAGGGGAGGGCCTAGAACGGCCCCGGGGACACCGTGGTGAGACACTGGTGGGGAACAGCTTCTCCCACCCCACTTGGTAGGAGCGCCCGGGTCGGTAGGCCAAATCCAGGAGTGAGCCCGCCGGAGATGCCCACTCGGAGGGGGAGAGGGGATCTGAGGGTTTTACAGTATAAAAGGCGCAGACAGGTCAAAAGGACAAGAGAAGGAGAAAAGGTTTTTTAAACAGGGGCCGGAAAGTCTCCGGACACAGAGAAAGCATCTCGTTAATGACCATCCTAAAAACCTGATTGGTTTGGATCAAAAAGGGTCTTCTGAGAGGTAGCAAAAGTTGGCTAAGACGGCACCTCATATTTTGGGAAAAGAAAAAAAAGGGGGGAACTGGTCTTATTTTTTGACATCAGTGGGTCGAGTGTTGGTTTTTTTGAGAAGGGGGGCAACTCTCGCTCTCTTGAAAACAAGGGACTGGCCAGGGGGTAAAGGATGATTACGAAAGGTAGGTAGGGGAAAAAGGTCACCGAGATGGTCTGGAGAAGGAGGGGGGAGGGGGGTAAAGCGGGCAAGGTTGTTTGGGGGCCCTGCATCACATCCGGGATTTTATCTGGAGAAGAGGGGAAAAGAAGTCAAAAGCATGGGGTAGGGCTGTGACGGACCAGCAGTGCATTAACAACAAAAAAAGGTCGGGTGTCGTCAACCTTCTTTTCAAAATGGGGTTTACAATCCATTCCAAAAGGAGGGGGGGGGGGGGGGGATTCAGGAGGAGGAAAAATTTTCAAGAGCTTCCTAGGGTTAGAGCAGATGCTTGGAAATTTTTGGGGGTAGAAGGGGGCCTTAGCAGCGAAACGATGAAGAAAATGTAAGGAGGGAGTGAAAATGCCAGGTCGGCAGGGGGTTTTTGTTTTTTTTCCTTTCCGCTCCCCCTGCCCACCTGTTCTGTACTCGCAAAGGTCATCAAACCCGGAGCTGGAGGGAGGACCCGGGCCCGGCCGGGAGATAGGGACACAGAAGTCAAAAGGGTGCAGAAAAGGGGGAGAGGGTTAGGGGGCAGAACAGGGATTAGGGAGAAGGGTTGACAGAGGAAAGATATAGATGGAAAGGGGAGGTATGGAGAGAGAGACGAAAGTTCGGCCGGGCATTACCACTTGTAGGGGGAGGTGAGTAGTGTGGGAGGAAGCGAAGAGAAAAGGAAAAAAAGTTGGTCGGAGACGGAAGGGGGAGTTGCAGTGAGATTATAAGGGCGCATCTATGAAGAGAGGTCAAGCGTTTTCCTCCTTGTGAGTAGGGGGGACGGGGGAGGGTGGTCAAAAGAAGAGGAGTGGAAAAAAGGGGGCAAAAGAAATGATCAAAAGTGGACATAGGGAGTTTTTAAAACCCCCCAAAACTGGAGGGTGAGCCATCCTCGGGAAGGAACTTATCAAAGGGGTCAACTCATTGATGAACTCTCCAAGGGAACCTGGAGGGCGATAGTAAAGGATATTAAACTTAAAAGGGCTAGTGAATGTGACAGCATGGAAATTTAAATGGGAGATAGACGATGGGTTAGGGGAAAAAATTTAGAATGTCCACTTGGGGGGATGAGGATTTCCCTTTCCAACCCCCCCTCTGACCCCGATGCTCTCGGGGGATGCGAGAAAACTGGTCAGAAAGAGGAGAGAGCGTAGGAGTGCATGTTTTTTAGTGGGGATCCATGTTTTTCCCTCACGCCAAATCGGGGCTGGGGGTTGGCATAGCTGGGTGAATCAGCTTTGTTTGGGGAGCGAACGGCAGTTCCAGAGCCCCCTGCGCCCTGGAACTCCCCGGGTGGGGCTGCGGGGGCCACCAGGTTAGGAGGCAGCCCACGCGGGTTTTGGGGCGTTTGTGTAGCCCTTTCAGAGAGGAGAGAAAAAGGGATAGGGAGAGACATAGTTGACAGGCTGTCAAATGGCTACAAAATGCGGGAGATCGGAATGAAAAAGCTAACATCTGGGAGCGGAAGAGCAGGGCCTCCCTCACCAAAAAAAGTCTACCCAGAAACTAAAATTGTTTTCCTGAAACCCCCCCAACAAAACTCTCCCACTTTTTCCGGGGCCCTTTTGAAATCGAATTGTTGTTAACCACGCGGTTCAATGTTTAAAAGGGAAAAGACTCAACCCACTTTATTCAGCGCCAACTATGAACCAACTAATAGCAAGCTAGCATCCATAAAAATAACACACGTTTGCACCAACACTTGGTCCAAAAACCCCCAATATGTGATAACCCTAAAAATTCTCTGTCTGGTCAAGTTTTCCTTTTATGACGCAGCAAGATTAGACGTTGGGTAGCAGACTATATTGTTTTCTACTACCCTACAGTTCTGGTCGTGTTGGGAGCTAGCAATGGCCCCTGTGTTTACTTTGTTTGAAGAACGGGTAGCTATACTTCGTGCACCCCCACCAATGGCTATTGGGGTTGACTCTGACTCTGTTTTGAAAAACGGCTAGGGGGAGCTCGCTTGTGCTACGGGCCGGCCAAGCCAAGACACAGTAACCCCACAACATCCCCGTGCCTACTTCGCCCTAGCAAATTTCAACTAGCATCCATTAACAACAAATTTTGCTCAACCCTTTGGTTAAAAAAAAACTGCCCCAAGAGTGTGTTCACCTAAACAATATTCAGTCCGTGTCTAGTTCCTTTTATAAAAGCATAACCAGCAAAAATTAAAAGTTGGCTAGCACTACTTTTAAAATTGGAACCAAACCCCCTCCAGCGTTGCTAATCGTTACCATAGCACCCCTAGCTAGCTGCCTCGTGCTTCGATACTAACCACAATTACTACGGAAAACCCCAAAAACAACAAACTAACCTATGATAATCAAAACCTAACTACGCTAACTACCTACCTACAAACTAATACATGGTTAAGCTTTACCCAACCCCAATTTTGAGAAGCTTCCCTCCTGTTTCCCTTTCCAGCTAGAGAAAAAACACGACCTCCCGACACAGTCAGCTATAATGTCATTCTTGATATGCTGCTGAGAGGACTTGTATTGTATGTCCCATTCCTGATATTGCGCTGAGAGGACTTGTATTTTCTGTCATTCTGATATGCTGGCTGAGAGTACTTGTAATGTATGTCATACTGATGATGCTGCTGAGAGGTCTTGTATTGTATGTCATACTGATATGCAGCTAGTATTAAACGCCCTCCTCTTGGAGTCTGGCTTGCTGCTGGAGCTGGTCGTCTCGTCTGTTGTTGGTCCTAGTATTTTCACAAGAAAGGCTGATGGTCTGTCCAGTGTAAACTTACCAACAATAATAGGTAGTCATGGAACTTTTTTCATTACCTCAATATGATCCCTAGGGCCTACTCCTCTATTTGGAGGCATACTTCAACTCTGTCTTCACCTATTGGGGCATACTTTTTCACCTCTTTCGTCTCTATTGGGGCATACTTCACCTCTGTCCTTCTCTATTGGGGCATACTTCACCTCTGTACTGTCTCTATTGGCAATACTGTTCACCTCTGTCCTTCTCTATTGGGGCATACTTCCACCTCTGTCCTTCCTATCTTGGGCATACTTTACCTCTGTCTTCTCTATTGGGGCATACTTCACCTCTGTCTTCTGCATTGGGGCATACTTCACCTCTGTCTCTTCTCTATTGGGCATACTTTACCTCTGTCCTTCTCTATTTGGGGCATACTTCACCTCTGTCTTCTCTATTGGGGCATACTGCACCTCTGTCTACTCTATTTTGGGCATACTATTCACCTCTGTCTACTCTATTGGGGCATACTTCACCTCTGTCCTTCTCTATTGGGGCATACTTCTCACCTCTGTCCTTTCTTCTCTATGTGGGGCATCACTTCACCTCTGTCTTCTCCTATTGGGGGCATACTTCACCTCAGTCTTCTCTATTTGGGCATACTTCACCTCTGGTCTTCTCTATTTGGGCATAACTTCACCTCTGTCTTCTCTATTGGGGCATACTTCACCTCTGTCCTTCTCTATTTGGGCCATACTTCACACTCTGACTTCTCTATTGGGGGCATACTTCAGCTCTGTCTTCCTCTATTTGGGCATACGTTCATTCACCTCTGTCCTTCTCTATTTGGGCATACTTCACCTCTGTCTTCTCTATTGAGGGCATACTTTAACCTCTGTCTTCTCTATTGGGGCATACTTCACCTCTGTCTTCTCTATTGGGGCATACTTCACGCTCTGTCTTCTCTATTGGTGCATACTTCACACTCTGTCCTTCTCGATTGGGTGCATACTTTACCTCTGTCTTCTCTATTGGGGCATACTTCACCTCTGTCTTCTCTATTGGGGCATACTTCACCTCTGTCTTCTCTATTGGGGCATACTTTACCTCTGTCGTCTCTATTGGGGCATACTTCACCTCTGTCGTCTCTATTGTGGCATACTTCACATCTGTGTTTCTCTATTGGGGCCAATACTTCCACCTCTGTCTTCTCTATTTTTGGGCATACTTCACCTCTGCTCTCTCTATTGGTGAATACTTTACCTCTGTCTTCTCTATTGGGGCATACTCACCTCTGTCCTTCTCTATTTTGGCATACTTCACCTCTGTCTTCTCTATTTTTGGGTCATACTTTCACCTCTCGTCTTCTCTATTGGGGCTATACTTCACTTTCTGTCTTCTCCTCTATTTGGGCATACTTCAGCTTCTGTCTTTCCTCTATTTGGGCATACTTCACCTCTGTCTTCTCTATTTGTGCATACTTTCACCTCTGTCTTCTCTATTTTGGGCATACTTCACCTCTGTTCTTTTCTATTGGGGCATACTTCACCCTCTGTCTTCTCTATTGGGGGCATACTTCACCTCTGTTCTTCTCTATTTGGGCAATACTTCGACCTCTGTTCTTCCTCTATTTGGGGCATTCTTCACCTCTGTCTTCTCTATTGAAGGCATACTTCAGCCTCTGTACTTCTCTATTAGGGGCATACTCAACCTCTGTCTTCTCTATTTGGGCATACTTCCACCTCTGTTTTCTCTATTTGGGCATTCTTCACCTCTGTCTTCTCTATTTGGGCATACTTCACTCTCTGTCTTCTCTATTGGGACATACTTCACTCTCTGTGTGTTCTCTATTGTGGGGCATACTCACCCTGTCACTTCTCTGCTTCTCTTTGGGGCATACGTCACCTCTGTCTTCTCTATTTTGGGCATACTTTCACCTCTGTCTTCTCTATTTGAGTGTGGGTGAAGCATATGCAAATAGGCTCTCTCCTACGTGGGGCATTGTATGTGAGATGACAGCACCCCCCCCCCCATATGGTGAGGCATCACAAGCCAATATTACTGGCGATGTGAGGTCTTAGTGCACTAACACTGAGGAGGAAGACAGCTGCGTCTTCGTTGTTTTCAAATGTCGCTGACATTGGTTCTGACCCCAACCAAGGTCTATCTTTCCTGGAAAGAGCTCTGTCACAGGTTTGATGAGAAGTAGAGAGATTTCTCCATAAACTTCCCATTTTTACTCTTTAACTCCCAGGCTCTTGCAGTCTCTGTAACACTGCTGCTTCTACGTTCTGGAAGTGGTCCTCCTGCCGGGATATCCCTGGTGATAAGAATGTGATGCCAGAATTGCCCCAAACCCAGGTCCACCCTGTAAGACCTGTCCATAATACGTTTGGAATTACATAGCTGGCGCGCTTTGATACTCCATAAGGCAGTCTATTCATCTGGTATAGAAACCCTTTGTTTATAGTCCTGGAATGCTTTGACTCGTGTCTAGCCTCCACTTGCTGATTAGTTACTGTTGTACAGGTCTAACTTTGCTGAACTGTTTAACCTCCCTGCTAGAGTAGCCAAACAGTCATGGGTCTTTGGTAAGGGGTACTGGTCATAAAAAAAAAAAAAACATCCACCCATGCATTTACAGTCACCTTGTATCATGACATATTCTGACACCCCCGGGTTTTGTCTTTGGAACGCAAACGATAGGTGCTGTGCCCATTCACTATATTCTAATGGTGTGATCCCTCTCTTGTTTTTCTATGCTCTGTAAGCTGTTTGTCTACTGCCTCTCTGAGTGCATAAGGTCTAGCCTTACAAAACATTGAACGGCTTTCTCTGACACTTGAATGTTGGCTTTATAACTAACTCCCTTTACCACACCCTTATCCACCCTTACTAAACAACTTTAACTCCCTTTACGCACACCCATTTCAACCACTAAACACCTTTACTAACTCCCTTTACCGACACCCATTTCACCACTAAACACCTTTACTCCGCTTTACCACCACCATTTCACCAGCTAAAACACATTTAAACTCCCTGTTACCACACCCATTTCCCCCAACCACACTAAACAACTTTAACTTCCTTACCACACCCATTTCACCACTAAACACCTTTAACTCCCTTTAACCACACACTCCATTTCACCACTACACCACCTTAACTCTCCCTTTAACCCTAACCCATTTCACCACTAAAACACCTTTAACTCCCCTTTACACACCCATTTTCAACCACTAAACACCTTTTAACTCCCTTTACCAGCAGCCCATTTTCGCCACTAAACACCTTTAACTCCCTTTAACCCCACCCATTTCACCACTAAACACCGTTTAACTCCCATTACACACCCATTTCATTTCACCACTAAACACCTTTAACTCCCGTTTACCACACCCCATTTCAACCACTAAACACCGTTACTCCCTTTAACCACACCCATTTCACCACTAAACACCTTTAACTCCCTTTAACCACACCCATTTCACCACTAACCACCTTTAACTCCCCCTTTACCACACGCATTTCACCACTAAAACACCTTTAACTCCCTTTACCACGCCCCTTTCACCACTAAACACCTTTACCTCTCCCTTTACCACACCCATTTCAACCCCACTAAATCACCTTAACTCACTTTACCACACACCCATTTCACCACTAAACACCTTTAACTCCCGTTACCACACCCATTTCACCATAAACACCTCGGCATATGTATCGCCCCAGACTGTGCAACTGGGTCATGACACGATGGTGTCACATCTTGACGCAATCTAATTTTTAGGTGCTGAATCCAGTTTCTCCCCATTATCGTAGGACCCCTTCCCTAATTGACACGAAATCGGGGTAGTGGTAACACCCTGAGCACCACATATTTTCACTTTTAACGCTCCATCTTTTCACACATAACTGACATAGGCCTGACGCTGAAGTAGTCTCAAAACAACATCACATTGTTGCAGTTTATGCTTCTTTTGAAATTATGCTGTTTGTACAGCTTCCGCTGAGAGTAAAACATAATGATGTGATACTCTCAACTTTCTCTTTTTACCAGAACCTAGGAAAGTTTCCCGAGAGGAGACTGTTGGGAAGAGCTATAGGAGACGGCCGAACAGGTTAAGTGTAAATGGCTGTGAATGGATATAATAATGATGCTTAAACTACCAGTCCAATTATTCCATTCCCAGTCTTTACACAAGGAGCGCCCGTTCCGCCCCCCCCTCCTTAATTTTAGCCCCTGTTTTTTTTGTTTTCCTCCACCAGCCTCCTCTGGTGTGTACGTGCCAGTATGCCTGGTGTCCATGTTTGCTGTGGAGGTAATATATATCAATATATATAGAAAAACTAATAGCCAGCCATTTTTATATCCAATTTTATCAAAATATTTCATCGTAACGATTTAGTACCTTTAACTGTGATTGGTGTGAATTAAAATGGTTTTTAAAAAATAGATTCGTCTTAGCCAAGAGCAATTTGTCAAGCATGTATTTTTGCTAGGACCTGTTCTGGGAGTGGTCTGAGTGGAAAGGGGGAAAACTGAAAACGCGTTGTTATTTGGGCTATTGGCTATTAAACTCCATCCCACCAAAACACCGCTGATTTTTCCAGGAGGTCTTTTCAAACAGCTTTTACACTAAAGGGCATTATCCATAATTTTCACAATTTACAGTATTCTTCCAACCTCCATATGCTTGGAATCTGTATAGAAAAAACAGGAAAATCACATTTTTGACAGCACTGGTCCCTTTAATGAACAAGTTCTGAACAAAAACACTCTCCACCCTCTCTCTCATCCTCCTCCTCCCCCTGGGGGGGGGGGAGAAGGGGGGGGGGGGGGGTCTTCTCCATCCCTCTCTCCTCTCCTCCTCCCTCCCCCTGTCTCCACCCCTCTCCTCTCCGCCTCCTCCCGCTTGTCTCCACCCCTCTCCTCTCCTCCTCCTCCCCCTGTCTCCACCCCATCTCGCTCCCTCCTCCTCCCCCTATCCCTCCATCTCCTCTCTCATCCTCCTCATCCCACCTGTCCTCCACCCCATCTCTCTCCTCCTCCCGCCCCTGTCCTCCACCCCTCTCTCTCCTCTCCTCCTCCACCTGTCTCCATCCCTCTCTCTCCTCATCCTCCCCCTGTTTTTTCTTTTACCCCCCCCCCCCCACCCCCCCCTCTCTCCTCCTCCTCCTCCCCCTGTCTCCCCCCCTCTCCATCCCTCTCTCGCCTCCTCCTCCTGTCCTCTCCACCCATTTCTCTCCTCTCCTCCTCCTCCCGCCTTCTCCACCCCTCCTCTCTTGCCCTCCTCCCCCTGTCTTCAATCCTCTGCTCTCGCCTCCTCCTCCCTGTCTCCATCCCTTCTCTCTCCCTCCTCCTCCCCCTGTCATCCATCCCTCTCTCTCCTCCTCCTCCCCTCCCTGTCTCCATCTCTCTCTCCTCCTCCTCCTCCCCCTGTCTACCACCCCTCTCTCTCCTCCTCCTCGCCCCTGTCTCCAATCCGTCTCTATCCTCCATCCTCCCCCTGTCTGTCACTCCACCTCTCTTCTCTCCTCCTCCTCCCCCCTGTCTCCATCCCTTTCTCTCTCCTCTCCTCGCCCATTGTCCTCGCATCCTCTCTCTCCCTCCTCCTCCCCCTGTGAACATCTTCTTTTTCATTTGTTGCAATGTCCTCTGGACGAATCCATGTCCTTACACCGAGCATGTAGATCTTTGATGTCCCACCTTGCCACATGTTGACTTGATTTCCCTGTCTCTGATTTTCAGTTGAAACTCTGTACACGTTTCCTTTTTTTTGTGTGATCAACTTTTTATTTATTTTAAAGGAACACAGACAAGAAACACATAGTCAAGCAGGAATGGTTATACAGCTAGAAACACAATACTGTTCAAATATAACTATCAGTCTATTATGGAAACTAGTTATAAACAGCCAGTAATAACAGTTTGGGGAACAATGTATGAGAATATACCTCTTTTCCAAAACATGTCCCCTGTTCACTCCCGAGTCCCACTACATTGATTAAAGGAGGTCCAAGGCACTTGGAATTACATAGATCACAACAGATGAGTCGGTTTAGGATTTTCTATTAAATGACTGTTTTCTAGTGAAGGTATACCCTGTGTATGGCAATTACAATGTATCAGCTGAGGATTAAGGATTGTTAGATTGAACCCACTAAAGTTCCTGATGAACTGAACTGGTGATGCCTCTTTAGCAGCTAGTTCCATGACACACTGATTTCAATGTCCTTTGCCAAGGTCAGATGACTTTCATCGTCAACAGTCTATTTTGTGTAGGCTTCACGGGGGGTAGCGCACATACTAGTCTGTCTCTACTGATGTCCATTTAGAACAGCATTAAACTCACAGTGTTCTGGTAGTTGTATTTCATCATAAAAAAGCAGCAACATTGTACTGATTCTCCCCTCTTCCTGATGTCTCCTGTGGAACCTGAACCTTTCAGCATTAACTAGTGGTTTTCTGGTGAAAAAAACTGTCCTATTAAGTATCTCCAACAATATCACCCATATCGTCGTATTACCTGTTTCTGTCTGCTGTGAGCAGCCTGCCTGTAAATTAAAATGTCATTTGGCCCAAACATTAACAACTAAAACACTGGAGGCACAATGTTGTCCTCTCATTCCATGTCATTTAGCAAGAACAAAATATTCACAACGTTCTGTATATGAGCTCCACTGCTCAGTACTTTCATCAACTGTCCAAAATGTTTCCAACATTTCCAATAACTTTTTCGTATCTCAACAAGCACCTGATTGTCACTTCAAAAGAAAACTCAATATTGGTCCTCAACCAAAGCAATATTTTCCTCAGTCACGTGCCTCTTCATTCACTTCACTCACTGACGTTTCCCCTCCTACAGTTCGCCGCTTCATGAGGCAGTTTTTAATTAAAAGGTTTGTCTTCCACGGTTTTAATAAAATGTCTTTCTTGTAATCAATGTATAATTTTCCATCTTTTATCAGGTTGTTTGTTCCCTTCCCGCTCCGACGTCCGTCTCGAGTTCATTTTCTGACGTCATGAAGATGTTAAACTCTTTCTTAGCTAGCTCGACTATGCACTTGCCTATGCCTAGCAATACACTGTGCTAACGATTATGCCTAGACCTGGACCACAGAAAATAACAGTTTTTAAACAGTTGTAAAAACCCACTTCTTTCCCAGGACAGAATAAGTTTCCTGTAGATTCAGACTTACTCATCAGCCAATCTTTTGTTATGTCCTCGAGGGTTTTCATAACCACGTCTGTATACCAATTCAATAATGATGAGACAGGAGACAGAATCAGGATCACCATTTATCTGGAACGTGATCATCCCTCAAAACAGACAAACCCCCATGATGCTCTGCAGCACAACCCTCACTATACCAACAAAATACATAGATAAGTAAATGGAACACGGCCATTGGATAGTGGTCAGAAAGGTCAGTATGTTTGATAACTGTGTACAGAGGTGACATAAACAAGCATATGGTCCCATTATAACACAGTGAAGTAGAGGTGGGAGCGAAAAGCAGACATGGACAGTGAGACTGTGTGAGGAGGTCAGGGGTGAAAACACTAGATCCAGACAGGTAGAAATGGCAGGGGGGGGATGGAAATAGACACAGAGGACACAATCTGATTCAGTGGCTCAGACCTGACCTGAGACAACCCAAACAGAAGATGCCAGAGGCAAGTCCTTGTCCAGTAGTCTAATATGGGGGATTTCATTTCATCCAATACAACACATGGAAATGGTGTCCATGTGTGTGTGTTGTGTATCTGTGTGTCGCAGTGTGTGTTGTGTGTGTGTGTGTCCAGTGTTGTTGTAAGTCGCTCTGGATAAGAGCGTCCTGCTAACTGAAACGTAAATGTAAAATGTAAATGGTGTGTGTCCCAGTGGTGTGTGTGTCCCAGTGTGTGTGTGTCCAGTGTGTGTCCAGTGTGTGTGTGTGTCTGTGTGTGTGTGTGTGGTGTCCAGTGTGTGTGTGTGTTCGTGTGTGTGTCCAGTGTGTGTGTGTCCAATGTGTGTGTGTCCAGTGTGTGTGTGGTGTTTTGTGATGTTTTGTGTCGCAGTGTGTGTGTGTGTTTGTGTGTGTGTGTGTGTGTGTATGTTCAGTGTGTTTGTGTCCAGTGTGTGTGTGTGTGTGTCTAGTGGTTGTATGTCCAGTGTGTGTGTGTAATTCCGCATCTGGATAAGAGCGTGCTGCTCAAACTGAACGTAATGTTTAATGTAAAGTGTGTGTCCAGTGTGTTTGTGTGTCCGTGTGTGTGTGTGTGGTCAAGTGTGTGTCCAGTGTGTGTCCCAGTGTGTGTGTGTGTGTGTGTGGTGTGTGCGAGTGTAGTCCAGTGTGTGTGTGTGTCCCAGTGTGTGTGTGTGTTCAGTATGTGTCTCTGTGTGTGTCCAGTGTGGTGTGTGGTGTGTGTGAGTGTGTGTTTGTGTTCAGTGTGGTGTGTCCATTGGTGTGTGTGTGTCCAGTGTGTGTGTGTGTTCAGTGTATGTGGTGTGTGTGTTCAGTGTGTGGTTTGTGTGTTTTCAGTGGTTGTTTTCAGTGTGTGTGTGTGTGTGTGTCCTGTGTGTATGTGTGTGTGTATGAGTGAGAGGTGTCCCTGTTTGTGTGTGTGTGGTGTGTTCACTGTGTGAGTCCAGTGTGTGTGTGTGTTGGGGTGTGTTGTCAGTGTGGTGTGTGTTTCAGTGTGTGTCCTGTGTGTGTTTGTGTGTGTTCAGTGTGTGTGTGTGTATGTCCAGTAAGAGTGTGTGTTGTGGTCCAGTGTGTGTGTGTGTGTGTGTGTTGTGTCTAGTAGTGTGGTTTGTGTGTGTCCAGTGTCTATGTCCAGTGTGTGTGTGTTCGCAGTATGTGTGTGTGTCGTGTGTCGAGTGTGTGTCCATTTTTGTGTGTGTGTGTTCAGTGGTGTGTGTGCCGTGTAGCCATGTGTGTGTGTGTGTGTCCAGTGTGTGTGTGTGTGTGTGTGTGTCCAGTGTGTGTGAGTCCAGGGTGTGTGTGGTGTGTGTGTTGGTCCAGTGTTTGTGTGTGTGTGTCCAGTGTGTTTGTGTGTGTGTGAGTGTGTACCAGTGTTGTTTGTGTGGTGTGTCCATTGTGTGTGTTTGTGTGTGGTCCAAGTGTGTGTCTGTCCAGTGGTGTGGTGTGTGTGTCCATGTTGTGGTTGTGTGTGTCCAGTTCCTTTGTGGTGTGTGTTGTCCAGTGTGTGTCCAGTGTGTGTGTCCAGTGTGTGTCTGTCCAGTGTGGTGTGTCCAGTGTGTGTTGGTGTGTGTGTCAGTGTTACCATGGTTGTTATTTTACAGGGAAAAACCCACTGGAGAGTCAACATGAACCCTAAACGCCTGGGATAGAGGGACTTCAGTGAATGTGGGAAAAAAATGGAATGTGTTTCAGTGATGGTCAAGTGTGTCATAGTAGACTCTGTAGAAGGACAGCAGTGCCGGCTGGCCCGTCCAGATACACTCCTACTCTGTGGGAAGCTGGAGGAGGGACCGTCTATGGTAGTGGACTTATTATTGTGCCAGGCAGAGTAATGTGTTGTCAGAGCATAACAGACTCCAGGAACTTGTCATACATCCAATTCACACCACAGTCAATACCCCATCCTCGTCCTGTTGATTCCTTTTGATATGTTCACTCCTGTATCAGCCCATCTCCCACTCCACTCTAACCTCGCCGTAACCAGCGCCAAGTCAAGGACCCTCTCTACACAGCACCTGTTTTCATCAGAACCTCAAATCTCGCTGGGTGATCAGGATACGGCTGCTCCTCTGCTCCTACATGTCACCTTTCTGTTCTTCTTTAAGACAGAGAGAGGAATCTGTTTACTGTGTTTTAAGTCCAGTGTGAGATCACAGACATCTGATGGATGAAACCAGACACAATATTAGAAATCATCATCACCTGAACACACACACAAACACACACCACATCCTGAACATCACACAAAACACACACACAAGCCACACCACACGAGACAGACACACACATCACACACAGCACACACAGCACACACAACACAACACATCCTGAACACACCACACACTGGACACACACATTTTCTAACCTTGTCAAAGCAAAGCTTCTGTAGAACTTACAGCTGAATATTTAATATGACCAAGTAAGTAATGATGGTGGGTCTTTGACTTTGACTTCACTTGAATTAAGACTTATTCTTAGTCATATTCTTCACAGGCAGTCAATCACTCACTGTTCTATGTCCAGGTTTCATTGTGTTTTCTCTCCACATGTTTCCACACTGTAGGGGTAAGCAGAAGAACAGACAGTCATTGATGGATAACACCTGAACTCACACACACACACACAACAGCACATCACACTGGACACACACAATGGATCACACACAACACAACAGTCAGCACATAACGCTTTGTCCAAGTCGTGTGTGTGTCCCAGTGTGTGTGTCCCACTGTGTGTGTGTGTGTGTCCATCGTGTGTGTGTATGTGTGTCCCATTGAGTGATACAAATATACCACACACACCACACACACACATTAACACACAACGTAAAGGTTTTGGGCTTGAGGTATTTTAGGTGCCAGGGAGGGTTTGCCTCCCCGAGAAGGGAGGGGGTTTTCCCTTTTTTTTCGGGGAGGGAAAGGGGTTCCCCTCTGGTCGTCAAGTTCCCCCAAACCCAATTTCAAAGGACTTATGTAAAATCAAAATGGAAATATACTTTTCATAAACCCCTTAAAAAATTGGAAAAGAACTTCAAAAAAGTGTATTCTTTTGCTTGGGTTTTATTTACAACATAAAAATCACACC
>JAGTTL010000913.1:0-22510 GCA_036851935.1 Coregonus suidteri
AAGGCTATTCCATGCCGAAGAAATTACAAGAAAATTGAAGATCTCGTATAACGCTGTGTACAATTCCCTTCACAGAACAGCGCAAACTGGCTCTAATCAGAATAGAAAGAGGAGTGGGAGGCCCCGGTGCACAACTGAGCAAAAGGACAAATACATTAGTGTCTAGTTTTGAGAAACAGACGCCTCACGGCCCTCAACTGGCAGCTTCATTAAATAGTACCCGCAAAACAGCAGTCTCAACGTCAACAGTGAAGAGGCGACTCCGGGATGCTGACCTTCTAGGCAGAGTTGCAAAAGAAAAAGCCATATCTCAGACTGGCCAATAAAAATAAAAGATTTAAGATGGGAAAAAGAACACAGACACTGGACAGAGGAAGATTGGAAGAATCTGTTATGGGACAGACGAATCAAAGTTTGAGGTGTTCGGATCACAAAGAAGAACATTTGTGAGACGAAGACCAAATGAAAAGATGCTGGAGGAGTGCTTGATGCCATCTCTCAAGCATGATGGGAGGCAATGTGATGGTCTGGGAGTGCTTTGGTGGTCGTAAAGTGGGAGATTTGTACAGGGTAAAGGGGATCTTGAAGAAGGAAGGCTATCACTCCATTTTGCAACGCCATGCCATACCCTGTGGACGGCGCTTGATTGGAGCCAATTTCCTCCTACAACAGGACAATGACCCAAAGCACAGCTCCAAACTATGCAATAACTATTTAGGGAAGAAGCAGTCAGCTGGTATTCTGTCTATATGGAGTGGCCAGCACAGTCACCGGATCTCAACCCTATTGAGCTGTTGTGGGAGCAGCTTGACCGTATGGTACGTAAGAAGTGCCATCAAGCCAATCCAACTTGTGGGAGGTGCTTCAGGAAGCATAGGGTGAAATCTCTTCAGATTACCTCAACAAATTGACAACTAGAATGGCAAAGGTCTGCAAGGCTGTAATTGCTGCAAATGGAGGATTCTTTGACGAAAGCAAAAGTTTGAAGGACACAAGTTATTATTTCAATTAAAAATCATTATTTCTATCCTTGTCAATGACTACATTTCCTATTCATTTGGCTATATTTCCTATTCAAACTAATTTCATGTATGTTTTCATGGAAAACAAGGACATTTATAAGTGACCCCAAACTTCTGAACGGTAGTGTACATTTCCACACTATGAGGTTGGAATAATACTGTGAAATTGTGAAAATTATGATATGCCCTTTTAGTGTAAGAGCTGTTTGAGAAGAAGGTGGGGAAGATGAAGAGATAGCACATAGGGCTGATCTCCCAGCTGTAGGTCTGACCTTCAGATGTAGAGCAGATTGGTGCTAGCCCACCAGATGACAGCACAGTGGGGGTATAGGCAGCCAGTTATCAGGTCTCAAAGTTTACGTGTGTGTGTGTGCGGGGGGGGTTGGGGTATTGGATGGCAAATTAATTGCCCAACCTTGACACTATTATAACTGTGGGAACTCTTTAAAAACATATCTTCAAATTTGCTATGCTGTAGTGATCTATTAAAAGTTTGTCAGCAGCATTAATAAACATAAACGTTATTTCCTGACCTTCTTGAAGAGTCTGATGACATCCTCTCCGACGTGTGCCAGGCGGACAATGACGTTATTGTTTTGTAGAGGTCGCTGAGGGTAGCATGGGTCTCTGCTCTCTCTCCTCGTCTGGTTCAGAACCAGGTACCAGCAGTTTACTGTTGACAGCAGGTTCTGGTCCTTCCTGGAAGAACAGGTTAGAGGTCACAGGTCAGAGTGTCATCCAAAGGAACATCACAGTGTAGATGAAGTGTCTCATTAAAATAAAAGCAATTTTGGTGAAGAGTATGGTTGAAAAAAGTAATTTTTTGCGAACTCCGTCAGTCGTTCAAACCGGTTAACAGTTGATCCACAGTATGGAAACCATTCCCATTCAACCAATAGTATACAGTGCCTTGCAAAATTATTCATCCCCCCTTGTGTTTTACCTATTTTGTTGCATTACAACCTGTAATTTAAATTGATTTTTATTTGGATTTCATGTAATGTACATACACAAAATAGTCCAAATTGGTGAAGTGAAATGAAAAAAATTCTAAAAAATAAATAACGGAAAGGTGGTGCGTGCATATGTATTCACCCCCTTTGCTATGAAGCCCCTAAATAAGATCTGGTGCAACCAATTACCTTCAGAAGTCACATAATTAGTTAAAAATAGTCCACCTGTGTGCAATCTAAGTGTCACATGATCTCAGTATATATAAACCTGTTCTGAAAGGCACCAGAGTCTGCAACACCACTAAGCAAGGGGCACCACCAAGCAAGCAGCACCATGAAGACCAAGGAGCTCTCCAAACAGGTCAGGGACAAAGTTGTGGAGAAGTACAGATCAGGGTTGGGTTATAAAAAAATATCAGAAACTTTGAACATCCCAATGAGCACCATTAAGTCCATTATTAAAAAATTGAAAGAATATGGCACCACAATAAACCTGCCAAGAGAGGGCCGCCCACCAAAACTCACGGACCAGGCAAGGAGGGCATTAATCAGAGAGGCAACACAAAGACCAAAGATAACCCTGAAGGAGCTGCAAAGCTCCACAGCGGAGATTGGAGTATCTGTCCATAGGACCGCTTTAAGCCGTACACTCCACAGAGCTGGGCTTTACGGAAGAATGGCCAGAAAAAAGCCATTGCTTAAAGAAAAAATAAGCAAGCACATTTGGTGTTCGCCAAAAGGCATGTGGGAGACTCCCAAACATATGTAAGAAGGTACTCTGGTCAGATGAGACTAGAATTGAGCTTTTTGGCCATCAAGGAAAACGCTATGTCTGGCGCAAACCCAACACCTCTCATCACCCCGAGAACACCATCCCCACAGTGAAGCATGGTGGTGGCAGCTTCATGCTGTGGGGATGTTTTTCATCGACAGGGACTGGGAAACTGGTCGGAATTGAAGGAATGATGGATGGCGCTAAATACAGGGAAATTCTTGAGGGAAACCTGTTTCAGTCTTCCAGATATTTGAGACTGGGACGGAGGTTCACCTTCCAGCAGGACAATGACACTAAGCATACTTCTAAAGCAACACTCAAGTGGTTTAAGGGGAAACATTTAAATGTCTTGGAATGGCCTAGTCAAAGCCCAGACCTCAATCCAATTGAGAATCTGTGGTATGACTTAAAGATTTCTGTACACCAGCGGAACCCATCCAACTTGAAGGAGCTGGAGCAGCTTTGCCTTGAATAATGGGCAAGAATCCCAGTGGGGGGGGGGGGTTGGGGTGAATAGTTATGCACGCTCAAGTTTTCAGTTTATTTGTCTTATTTCTTGTTTGTTTCACAATACAAAATATTTTGCATCTTCAAAGTGGTAGGCATGTTGTGTAAATGAAATGATACAAACCCCCCCAAAAAATCTATTTTAATTCCAGGTTGTAAGGCAACAAAATAGGAAAAATGCCAAGGGGGGTGAATACTTTTGCAAGCCACTGTACTTTGCTGTCACTATCGTTTAGCTTTTGGAATCCAGTGTAGGTAAACAGATACTATAGTGTAGAAATTAACAGCAGATCAAGTGAGGTGTTTTTAAATGAAAGCCTGGAGGTGAGAAGAAGCCTGGATGTGGAGGTGAGATAAACGGTTTAACCACATTCTGTTCATTTCCTGCAGAAGAAGGAAGTAGAACACGCTGCAAGAGGAAACTAACTCTCACTATCACAGTCAGATAGAAGTCTTTGGCTGAGCATGCACCTCTCTTTATATAACTTCACATACGGTCAGATAGGCATCTTCTGCTAAGCATGCTGAGGTAATATTGTGTGAGTGGGAGTTATCTTTTCTACTATGATCTTTTGCTAAAGCATGCCTCTTTCGTCCTATAACTTCACAATCAAAAGCCTATTTGGTAAGGAACCTCTAGTCTTATCTACAAACATCAATAACCACAGGTTGAGTAATGAACAAGTGACTTGATGATGTCTGCACAAAAAGGGCTCCTGACTCCTGCACCTTCTCTCTCAAACCAGACAAGGGAAAAGATGTCAAACCAGAGAATAAAATAATAAGGAAATAAGTTCCTGGCTTGGAGAGCTAAAAAAAGACTAGCTTTAATGTGATGCTCCAGGTAGCCTAGACTACTCCATAGTCCACACCTCTGGGGCTCTGATCCTTTATATCCAGGATCCTTTGATTAATACTTCACCATAGCTTCCCTATCTGTGGTGGAGGATGTGAATGATTGATCCTGGACATACAGCCTGCTGCCAGGAACTCAATTGGGGCCCACCCCAGCAAGTAGCTCTGCTCTGAATCAAAAGTAAACTATCTTGGCAGAATTATAGAGTCTAAGAAGTTGTTATAGAGGTTATATACTGTTAGAGCTGTTTCTGAGCTGTCCATTGCAGATAACAGATCACTGGTACTAGGAGGGGAGCACCACTGCAGTGATCTGCACTGCACTGCAGCACTGGACAGTTGACACTGGCACAACACTGCATGGAAACTGGAGATGCAGTGCACATCTGTTCATTAGTCGGTAGAGGTGACTTACTGCCTGCCTGACTGCATCCTAAATGGCATCCTATTCCCTATATAGTGCACTACTTTTGAACAGAGCACTATAGGCCCTGGTCAAAAGTAGTGCACTAAATAAAGAATAGATAGGCCCTGGTCAAAAGTAGTGCACTAAATAAAGAATAGGGTGTCATTTGGGATTCATATCCTGTTTCCTAGCAGGAGGAATGAGCCACTACAATGCTTCTGATTAAACATAGATAGAATATAGGCAATCATTCTGTATCACATCATTAGATTAGAAGCATATTGTATTATTCAACATTACTGGGAAGACAGAGCTAACACAGCATATTTAGAAGCTGACTATTTCCACCCAACATTATGTGAAGATGAAAGATCTTAGTTTAATTTATGGACTTCATATGTCTTCAAGTTTATTTAGAGTAAACTTGAAGACATGGTCCATGAATTGGAGGGACAATTTGTCCCTCTAAAAATACAATAACACTTGTCAGAAATGGACGCTGGCGGGAAGGAGCGAGGGAGGGAGGCATGGATGGAATTATTAAATGTGGAGATTCAAACAGCCAAGTGAGTGCAGCACTTGGCTCCCGTCTGTGAAAGTCAGAAAAAATTATGACCATTTAATGTGAGGAGGGAGAAACTGAGACATTCTCCATTTTGTTCCCAGTCCTAGTCCTCTGGTAGCCTACACTGTATCTCATCCATATAGTCTCAACTAAAAACAAATTGACAATAGAGGGAGTCTGCTTAAAAGACAACGAGGATGATAAGCATGGCAATACATAGTCAGGTCAAGTGAAAGTTCGTGTAAGGATGGCTTGGCCAAGTTCAGCCTTAAAGTCTGCACTTACTGTACTGTGACCACCCTCTGCGGGGTCAACGCATCCAAGGGAAATGGAAAGGGAGCCTGTTTACGCGATTTTTTCGCTTTTGGATGTTTATAAGCCGACACTCCAACTTAACTCCTCCTCCACATTTATTGGATTGGTTCAACAGTGCAGAATCGTTTTATTTTTCTCTCTCGTCAGGACCAGAAAGAAAGAAACACAATTTATTTTACGCCTGCTACGTTAGGTTATAATGTCAATGACGGTACTCATTGACATTTATACTACTGATTGAGTATTCCTTGCTAATAGCACTGCACACTATACTGTACAGTTGAAGTCGGAAGTTTACATACAGTGAGGGAAAAAAGTATTTGATCCCCTGCTGACATTTTTTGTACGTTTGCCCACTGACAAAGAAATGATCAGTCTATAATTTTAATGGTAGGTTTATTTGAACAGTGAGAGACAGAATAACAACCACAAAATCCAGAAAAATGCATGTCAAAAATGTTATGAATTGATTTGCATTTTAATGAGGGAAATAAGTATTTGACCCCCTCTCAATCAGAAAGATTTCTAATCTCAGCTTGTTACCTGTATAAAAGACACCTGTCCACAGAAGCAATCAATCAATCAGATTCCAAACTCTCCACCATGGCCAAAACCAAAGAGCTCTCCAAAGATGTCAGGGACAAGATTGTAGACCTACACAAGGCTGGAATGGGCTACAAGACCATCGGCAAGCAGCTTGGTGAGAAGGTGACAACAGTTGGTGCGATTATTCGCAAATGGAAGAAACACAAAATAACTGTCAATCTCCCTCAGCCTGGGGCTCCATGCAAGATCTCACCTCGTGGAGTTGCAATGATCATGAGAACGGTGAGGAATCAGCCCAGAACTACACGGGAGGATCTTGTCAATGATCTCAAGGCAGCTGGGACCATAGTCACTGTTACGGATACAGGTATCCTGTGTTTTTGTGTGTTTCTCTCCTTCTGCCCTAATCACAGGTGTCCTGTATGTTCCTGATTGGTGGTCGTTGAGGTGTCTGCTGATTGGACCAATCAGTGAACATTCCTGTGCATTGCACCACCTGTTACTCGTTTGTTCAATCACACATCCCATTGTATAAAAACCAGTCTTGTGTTTGTTGAGAGAGAGAGAGACTTTTTCCGTATGTGAGTATGGACACTGTTGTGTCCTGTGTATTGTGTACTCACTAAGTTGCTGGTTACCCTGTTGGTAACTTTGTTAGAATCTATTTCTTTATGTGAGTGTGGATACTGTTGTGTCCTGTGTGTATTGTGTACGTACTTAATTGCTGATTACCCTGTTTGGTAACTGTTGTGTGTGTTTCTGGGAAAAGGGAGTTTAAGCTAGTTGCCCTTGGGCGTTACATTACCCGTAGGAAGAAATCTGTCTAAAAACACTAGTTAGACCTGAGCGGACCACCCACTGTACTTTTTGTATGACTAGCAGTAGCCTAGCGGTTCTTCAGGCAGGCTAGATCAGTTTTAGGGGGGTTTTACACTATTGTTTCATTTCTTGGGTCCTGCTCAGCCCTTTTTTCCAAACCCTTACCATGTGTTCTGAAATAAACCATTTGTGTTTGACGGTAGTTCATGGTTGTTGTGTCACATTTGTTCTCACTGCTCCATGCCACACTCCTAATTTGCATAATTTATGTTACGGGTCTCATGTCCATCCACCCTAGACGTTTAGAGCCACGGGGTTCGTAACATAAAGTGGGGGTTCGTCCGGGATCCATCCCGTGCTACTCATGCAAATTAGTAAGTGTCTGGTTCAGTGTTGAGCTTGGCAGCGGTACTACCTGTTTTTTTTGTGTTTTCAGTAGTCGACGGCTCGTGTTGCTAGTAGGATGGCTACTTTTGAGTTGGAGGCATTTTTGGAAAAACCCTACGTGGGAGGTTTTTGATAATTGCCGTAGAGTGGATCTACAGGCTTTGGCTGACCACTTTTCTGTACCCATACCGAGGGGTTTTAGTGAAAGCAGAAGTTAGGGAAGTAGTGCTAGCGATATTGTTAAACGAGCGAGTGCTTTGAGTTACCGCCGCCTGAGTCTGCTGCTCCTGTAGGGGATGTGGTTGCTGTTCCTGTAAGCCCATCAGTGTCTGAGGACGAGACTAAAGGCTCCATCCACATTGCCCCGTTATGACCCACTCTCCCCAACTGGACTGACAGTGATGCCAGGATGGATGTCCGCTCGACACGGCTCCAAATGGAGGCGGAAGAGCGGGGCACAAATCAGGCAAGACAAGCTGGAGATGCGTAAAATGGAGCTAGAGGCAGAAACAGGAGACGCGTAAGCTAGAGGCAGAACAGGAGACGCGTAAGCTAGAGGCAGAACAGGAGACGCGTAAGATGGAACTGGAGATGCGTAAGATGGAACTGGAGGTGCGTAAAATGGAACTAGAGGCAGAAACAGCGAGGTTAGAGTCTCTGCTAATACTATGCCTGCTAGTGAGCCATCCTCACCAGCTGTGTCATCTGCTACGTTTGATATTAGTAGGCAGATCACCTTGGTACCCGTGTTCAGGGAGTCAGAGGTTGATTCCTATTTCAGTGTGTTTGAACGTATAGCGGTAGCATTGAAATGGCCCGAAGAGGTATGGGTGCCTATTACTTCAGTGTAAACTAACAGGTAAAGCCCAAGAGGTTCTGGCAGCGCTACCTCTTGAAGACAGTTTGAATTATGAAGTGGTCAAAGCTACTGTTCTTCGTGCCTATGAGCTTGTTCCTGAGGCATATCGACAGAGATTTAGGTCTCATAAAAAGTCTCCTACTCAGACTTATGTGGAGTTTGCTAGAGACAAAGGAAATCTGTTTGACAAATGGCACAGTGCTAGTAAGGTAACTGATTTTAACTCTCTACGGGAGTTAATCTTGTTAGAAGAGTTTAAAAATTGCTTACCCGAACGCATTGTAGTTTATCTGAACGAACAGAAAGTATCCTCACTGTCGGAAGCGTCTGTATTGGCAGACGAGTTTGTATTGACGCATAAGAGCGTGTTTTCGGCTCGGCCGGAGGGCAGGGTTGCGGAGTTGCTAACTTTTAATCCTAGTCGACCAGCAGTACATCCAGCACGCCCAAAAGATGTGCGTCACTGTTTCTATTGTCATAAGGTGGGACATTTGGTTAGTGATTGCTTTTTGCTTAAACGCAAACCGGGGATGCCTCAGCACGCCAGGCCGCCAACGGGTGTTGGGCTGATTCGTACGGTTGTAAGGCCGGAATCAAGACAGAAGCCTCATAGTGAATGTGGTTTGAAAGTCCCCTGTCCCAGATCACAGTTATGAACCGTTCATTTTTGAGGGGATTGTTTCTATATCAGATGACGAAGCGTCTCAGCGTCCAGTTAGAATCCTCAGAGATACTGGTGCGGCGCAGTCGTTCATACTCGCTGATGTGTTGCCCTTGTCCAGTAATACATATTGTGGTTCCAATGTGTTAGTACAAGGAATTGAAATGGGATTTGTCCCAGTGCCATTGCAACTTTGTGAACGTACACTCTGAGTTAGTCAGTGGATCAGAGTGGGCGTACGTCCTATGTTGCCAGTAAAAGGTGTGACATTTATAATGGGCAACGATATTGCCGGAGGAAAGGTAATACCCATATTGGAGGTATTGGATAAAAGTGACCAGTCTCTCTCCGAGGAGCTGGCACAGGGTTATCCAGATGTTTCCCAGCTTGTGCTGTCACACGTGCTCAAGCACGACAAGTGGGTGAAGTGGATAGATTTGTCGAACACGATTCTATTCAGAGAGTGTGACCCAGAGGATAGTTCGGGTGCTACCTCTGGTAAGCTGGTGCAGTCTGACCAACAGCCCAGAGGAAAGGAAGAAGGATGTGGAACTTGTTGCTGAGGCAATACAGTTACCCAGTTACTCGTGAGCAGCTGATCGCATAACCAACAGGTTGACATTAGCCTGGCTAAATGTTTTTTTTCTAGTGTTGTCTCAGAGGACGAGCTAAAGAAGAAAAACATGGCATATTTCATTGATGGGTAATCTCCTCATGCGTAAAATGGACATCCCATGTTGACGCTGGCGGAGATTGGAATGCTGTTTACAAAATAGTGATTCCTACAGCCTTTCGACAAAATGTTTTATCCCTCCGCTCATGATCACCAGTGGTCCGGACATCTGGGAGTCACCAAGACTTATGATCGTGTTTTGCGACATTTCTTTTGGCCTGGCTTAAAACAAGATGTGGCTCGGTTCTGTCGGACTTGCCACACCTGTCAAGTAGTTGGGAAACCGAACCAGGTTATTTCCCCCGCGCCTCTTTGTCCCATACCGGCCATAGGTGAACCATTCGAACATGTGATGGTTGATTGTGTTGGACCATTACAAAAAACAAAATCTGGTAACCAGTTTATGTTGACAATTATGTGTGTGGCCACCAGGTACCCAGAGGCCATTCCTCTGCGAAGGATTACTGCTCCGGTGGTGAGTAAAGCGTTGATCAAATTCTTCTCAACTTTTGGATTACCTAAGGTGATACAAACTGATCAGGGTACGAATTTCCTTTCTAAACTTTTCAAAACAAGTGTTAAAATCCTTGTCAGTTACACACCGTGTGTCAAGCGCATATCACCCAGAGTCTCAGGGTGCGCTTGAACGTTGGCATCAGACCCTGAAGTCTATGCTCCGTAAATATTGCTTGGAATCTGAGAAAGATTGGGGATGAGGGAGTTCCTCTAGTGTTGTTTTGCTGTCCGTGAGACAGTACAGGAGTCCCTAGGGTTTCAGCCCAGCTGAACTGGTGTTTGGACACACCATGAGAGGACCTATGAAAGTCCTTAAGGATCAGTTTTTTTGTCACAGAGTTGTGTGTGAAAGAAAATGTGTTGGACTACGTTAGTCGCTTTCGTGAGCGCCTACATGCTGCCTGTGCTCTAGCAAAGGAAGCGCTGTCTTCCTCACAGAAACGGATGAAACGACACTATGACACACAGGCTGTTTCTCGTTCACTGCAGCCAGGTGACCGAGTTCTTGTGTTGTTGCCTGTGCCAGGAGCGTCATTGTCAGCACGTTTCTCGGGTCCTTATGTCATTGAAAAGAAAACTAACTGAAACTGACTATGTGATACAGACTCCTGATAGAAAACGCCAATCTCGTGTGTGCCACGTTAACATGTTGAAGACATACCACACCAGACCCGTCACTCAGGTAGACAGTCCAGAGAAACTGGCCGAGTCGTCTTGTCTCTATTGCTGCTACGGCTGTAGTGGGAGGTCATGTTAATGATGTGGACGGAGATGGTTTTGGAGTTGCGCAATACTCAGCAGCAGTGTGCTAGATTGCCCAATTCAGAGATGCTGCTGTCTCTCCCGTCAAGCCTGATTCATTTTAACGGACAGACAGTCAGATGATATTGTGAGGCTATTACACAGCTTTCCATGTCTTTTTAATGATGTTCCTACATGTACAAATGTGTTAGAACATGACATTAATGTTGGAAACGCTGCACCTATCAAGCAACATCCTTATCGTGTCAACGTCGCTAAGAGAAAGATAATGAGGGGTTGAGGTCGGTTATTTACTGGAGAATAACCTGGCTATGCCAAGTTCAAGTCCTTGGAGTTCTCCGTGCATTCTGGTTCCTAAACCTGATGGGGGACATCCAGATTATGTACGGACTATCGGAAAGTTAATGCTGTCACAGTGCCCGACTCGTTCCCGTTACCCAGACTGGATGACTGTATTGATACTGTTGGTGCTGCTACTTATGTAACCAAACTAGATCTTCTAAAAGGTTACTGCAGGTGCCGTTAACCCCACGTGCCTCCGACATCTCTGCCTTTGTGACCCAGATCACTTCCTACAATATGCTGTCATGGCATTTGGGATGCGGAACGCACCAGCCACTTTCCAACGCCTGGTTAACACAGTATTGGCTGGAGTTCCTAATTGTAGTGCTTACCTTGATGATCTGGTCAATTATTCAACTGAGTGGTCTGATCATGTTAAAACTCTAAGGGTAGTGTGTGAACGTCTAGCAACGCTTTCTCTAACCCTGAACTTAGCAAAGTGCGAGTTTGGGAAGGCCACTGTTACTTATCTTGGTAAAACAGGTCGGCCATGGTCAGGTGCGCCCTGTAGATGCCAAAGGTCTCAGCTATAAACGCATTCCCGCACCTACCACCAGAAGAAGAGAGCTACGCCGTTTTTTTTAGGGATGGTTGGCTACTACCGTAGTTTCTGTAAAAATTTTCTCTGCGGTAGTTGCTCCATTAACGGATTTGCTCAGGTCCGGCGAGGAGAAAATGTGTATGGTCTGAAGATTGTTTGTACTGCTTTCAACACTGCTAAAGCACTCTTGTGTAGTACTCCTGTTTCTTGCTGCGCCAGATTTTTTGAACGGCCGTTTAAACTGGAGGTAGATGCAAGTGCCAGAGGTGCTGGTGCTGTTCTACTGCAGCAAGACCAGAGTGGAGTGGACCATCCTGTCTGTTATTTTCACGGAAATTTAACAAATGTCAGACAAAAACTATTCCACCATTGAACAAGAAGCTCTAGCTTTGTTGTTAGCTCTGCAGTACTTTGAAGTTTATGTTGGTTCCAGTGCATTACCAGTGATAGTGTATACTGACCATAACCCCTTAGTTTTTCTCCACCGGATGTACAACCAGAACCAACGCCTTATGCGTTGGGCACTTGTCGTGCAAAATTATAAATTTGGAGATCCGCCACAAAAAGGGGTTGGATAATGTGTTGGCAGATGCTTTGTCTCGTGTGTAATGATCTAGGTTTTTTTGTTGTTATCCCCGGCAGGATGATTTGTGAATTTGGGTGTTGTGATAGTACGTGTGTCGCAATCCATTATGGTTTGCTCTTTTAAGGGTGGGAGTGTTACGGATACAGGTATCCTGTGTTTTTGTGTGTTTCTCTCCTTCTGCCCTAATCACAGGTGTCCTGTATGTTCCTGATTGGTGGTCGTTGAGGTGTCTGCTGATTGGACCAATCAGTGAACATTCCTGTGCATTGCACCACCTGTTACTCGTTTGTTCAATCACACATCCCCATTGTATAAAAACCAGTCTTGTGTTTGTTGAGAGAGAGAGAGACTTTTTCCGTATGTGAGTATGGACACTGTTGTGTCCTGTGTATTGTGTACTCACTAAGTTGCTGGTTACCCTGTTGGTAACTTTGTTAGAATCTATTTCTTTATGTGAGTGTGGATACTGTTGTGTCCTGTGTATTGTGTACGTACTTAATTGCTGATTACCCTGTTTGGTAACTGTTGTGTGTTTCTGGGAAAAGGGGAGTTTAAGCTAGTTGCCCTTGGGCGTACATTACCCGTAGGAAGAAATCTGTCTAAAAACACTAGTTAGACCTGAGCGGACCACCCACTGTACTTTTGTATGACTAGCAGTAGCCTAGCGGTTCTTCAGGCAGGCTATATCAGTTTAGGGGGTTTTACACTATTGTTTCATTTCTTGGGTCCTGCTCAGCCCTTTTTCCCAAACCCTTACCGTGTGTTCTGAAATAAACCATTTGTGTTTGACGGTAGTTCATGGTTGTTGTGTCACATTTGTTCTCACTGCTCCATGCCACACTCCTAATTTGCATAATTTATGTTACGGGTCTCATGTCCATCCACCCTAGACGTTTAGAGCCACGGGGTTCGTAACAGTCACCAAGAAAACAATTGGTAACACACTACGCCATGAAGGACGGAAATCCTGCAGCGCCCGCAAGGTCCCCCTGCTCAAGAAAGCACATATACAGGCCCGTCTGAAGTTTGCCAATGACCATCTGAATGATTCAGAGGAGAACTGGGTGAAAGTGTTGTGGTCAGATGAGACCAAAATCGAGGTCTTTGGCATCAACTCAACTTGCCGTGTTTGGAGGAGGAGGAATGCTGCCTATGACCCCAAGAACACCATCCCCACCGTCATACATGGAGGTGGAAACATTATGCTTTGGGGGTGTTTTTCTGCTAAGGGGACAGGACAACTTCACCGCATCAAAGGGACGATGGACGGGGCCATGTACCGTCAAATCTTGGGTGAGAACCTACCTTCCCTCAGCCAGGGCATTGAAAATGGGTCATGGATGGGTATTCCAGCATGAACAATGACCCAAAAACACACGGCCAAGGCAACAAAGGAGTGGCTCAAGAAGAAGCACCTTAAGGTCCTGGAGTGGCCTAGCCAGTCTCCAGACCTTAATCCCATAGAAAAATGTGGAGGGAGCTGAAGGTTCGAGTTGCCAAACGTCAGCCTCGAAACCTTAATGACTTGGAGAAGATCTGCAAAGAGGAGTGGGACAAAATCCCTCCTGAGATGTGTGCAAACCTGGTGGCCAACTACAAGAAACATCTGACCTCTGTGATTGCCAACAAGGGTTTTGCCACCAAGTACTAAGTCATGTTTTGCAGAGGGATCAAATACTTATTTCCTCATTAAAATGCAAATCATTTTTTATAAAAAAATTACATGCGTTTTTCTGGATTTTTGTTGTTGTTATTCTGTCTCTCACTGTTCAAATAAACCTACCATTAAAATTATAGACTGATCATGTCTTTGTCAGTGGGCAAACGTACAAAATCAGCAGGGGATCAAATACTTTTTTCCCTCACTGTATGTAAACTTCCGACTTCAACTGTACAGTATAGTGTGCAGTGCTATTAGCAAGGAATACTCAATCAGTAGTATAATGTCAATGAGTACCGTCATTGACATTATAACCTAACGTAGCAGGCGTAAAATAAATTGTAATTCTTTCTTTCTGGTCCTGACGAGAGAGAAAAATAAAACGATTCTGCACTGTTGAACCAATCCAATAAATGTGGAGGAGGAGTTAAGTTGGAGTGTCGGCTTATTAACATCCAAAAGCGAAAATCGCGTCACAGGCTCCCTTTCCATTTCCCTGTTTTTTGTTGTTATTCTGTCTCTCACTGTTCAAATAAACCTACCATTAAACTTATAGACTGATCATGTCTTTGTCAGTGGGCAAACGTACAAAATCAGCAGGGGATCAAATACTTTTTTCCCTCACTGTACACTTAGGTTGGAGTCATTAAAACTCGTTTTTCAACCACTCCACACATTTCTTGTTAACCAACTATAGTTTTGGCAAGTCGGTTAGGACATCTACTTTGTGCATGACACAAGTAATTTTTCCAACAATTGTTTACAGACAGATTATTTAACTTATGATTCACTGTATCACAATTCCAGTGGGTCAGAAGTTTACATACACTAAGTTGACTGTGCCTTTAAACAGCTTGGAAAATTCCAGAAAATGATGTCATGATTTAGAATTTTCTGATAGGCTAATTGACATCATTTGAGTCAATTGGAGGTGTACCTGTGGATGTATTTCAAGGCCTACCTTCAAACTCGATGCCTCTTTGCTTGACATCATGGGAAAATCAAAAGAAATCAGCCAAGACCTCCACATGTCTGGTTCATCATTGGGAGAAATTTCCAAACGCCTGAAGGTACCACGTTCATCTGTACAAACAATAGTACACAAGTATAAACACCATGGGACCACGCAGCCGTCATACCGCTCAGGAAGGAGACGCGTTCTGTCTCCTAGAGATGAACGTACTTTGGTGCGAAAAGTGCAAATCAATCCCAGAACAACAGCAAATGACCTTGTGAAGATTCTGGAGGAAACAGGTACAAAAGTATCTATATCCACAGTAAAACGAGTCCTATATCGACATAACCTGAAAGGCCGCTCAGCAAGGAAGAAGCCACTGCTCCAAAACCGCCATAAAAAAAGCCAGACTACGGTTTGCAACTGCACATGGGGACAAAGATATTACTTTTTGTCCTTTGGTCTGATAAAAACAAAAATAGAACTGTTTGGCCATAATGACCATCGTTATGTTTGGAGGAAAAAGGGGAAGGCTTGCAAGAACACCATCCCAACCGTGAAGCACAGGGGTGGTTCTTCACGGTTAACAAATCACCCCCATCATGCTGTGGGGGTGGTTTGCTGCAGGAGGGACTGGTGCACTTCACAAAATAGATGGCATCATGAGGAAGGAAAATTATGTGGATATATTGAAGCAACATCTCAAGACATCAGTCAGGAAGTTAAAGCTTGGTCGCAAATGGGTCTTCCAAATGGACAATGACCCCAAGCATACTTCCAAAGTTGTGGCAAAATGGCATAAGGACAACAAAGTCAAGGTATTTGGAGTGGCCATTACAAAGCCTGACCTCAATCCTATAGAAAAAATCTGTGGGCAGAACTGAAAAAAGCATGTGCGAGCAAGGAGGGGCCTACAATCCTGACTCAGTTACACCAGCTCTGTCAGGAGGAATGGGCCAAAATTCACCCAAATTTACCCGAAACGTTTGACCCAAGTTAAACAATTTAAAGGCAATGCTACCAAATACTAATTGAATGTATGTAAACTTCTGACCCACTGGGAATGTGATGAAAGAAATAAAAGCTGAAATAAATAATTCTCTCTACCATTATTCTGACATTTCACATTCTTAAAATAAAGTGGTGATCCTAACTGACCTAAGACAGGGAATTTTTACTAGGATTAAATGTCAGGAATTGTGAAAAACTGAGTTTAAATGTATTTGGCTAAGGTGTATGTAAACTTCCAACTTCAACTGTATATAATAATTTAACTGTAATAATCAACTGACAATATGTGAGTGAATACAGTATGACCGCTGTTGGAATAGTTACTTCTTATAATTAGTCTTGAGGGGTATGTCAATGTAAATTACATCTTAGTCTTGAGCAGTATGTCAATATCATAGTCCCCAATGGCACCCTATTCCCTAAAGTGCACTACTTTTGACAAGAACCCTATGGGCCCTGGTGCACTTTATAGGGAATAGGGTGCCATTTGAGACACATCATAACAAAGGACAGCTTAGTCTTGAGGAGTATGTCAACGTAAAGGACAGCTTGGTAGAGCTTCATGTGAAAGTCACTACATGCTGCAGGCTTCATCAGCTCAGTGAAGCAGACAGAACTTTGCTATTTTGTGATTCTTTTTACGTTTATCTTTACTTTTTTGCACAAAATGTATCAACTAATATGTCTTATGATCGACAAGAACTTTTGAACATAAGATCAGCAGTTAATAACCTCAATTCCGGCTTCATTTTTCGACTAATCTGCCCTAGGCTCATTGTGTAATTCCAAGCCAATTTTCAGGCTATCCAAGAGGAAACGCCAGTGAAAAAGAGCCAGGAGAGGGGGAGCCCTGGTGAGATTCAGGCAAAAGGAAAATTGGCCACCTCTTTCCCTCCATTCTATTGGCCAATGTACATCTTAGTCTCTTGATAATAATATGGATGACCTCCAATCGCGGATTTGCTATCAACAGGACTCTCGAAAACTGCAATATTCTCTGCTTTTCTGAAACATGGCTCTCAGACAAGATACCCACATGGATATCCAACTCAATGGAATCTCCATTCACCAAGCAGACAGGACATCAGATTCAGGGAAATCGAGAGGGGGAGGGGTATGCCTCTTCATCAACAGTAAATGGTGTGCTGATTCTAGCGAAGTGGAAGTTTCGACCCATTGTTCACCCGTCACTTGGAATACCTTATGGTCAAATGCCGACCCTTCTACCTCTGAGAGAGTTTTCAGCTGTTATCGTGACTGCTGTATATATTCCACCTCAGGACAAGAAAAACAACAAGCTGGCACTTAACAAACGGTACGAGGCCATAAACAAGCAGGAAACCATGCACCCGGAGGCTGCTTTCCTTATTGCCTGTGATTTTAATTCCACGTCATTAAGACATGTAATGCCCAACTTCCATCAACACGTCTCCTTCGCCACTAGGGGCGATAAAGTCCTAGACCACTGTTACTCAACCCACAAGCAAGCATACACAAGGCCCTCCCTCGTCACCCCTTCTGCAAATCAAATCATGACTCTTACTCCTGCTTCCTGTCTACAAGCAGAAGCTCAAACAGGAAGTACCCATGACACGCTCCGTTGAGAAATGGTCCTCCGAATCAGAGGCTATGCTACAAGACTGCTTTGCTAGCGCTGACTGGAATATGTTCCGGGACTCTGCGGATAGCATTGACGAGCTGACCACCTCCGCCACCGGCTTCATTAGGAAATGCATCGCCGATGTTGTCCCCACAGTGAAGGTTTGCTGCTTCCCCATTCAGAAGCCCTGGATTAACACAGAGGTTGGCGCTAAGCTAAAGGACAGGGCTACAGCACACAGGGCTATCACAGCCAACCCTGAGACTATGGCTGAGGACACACCCAAGTACAAGAAGTCCCGCTACGACCTCCGCAGAGCCATCAAACAAGCAAAAGGACAATATAGGAACAAGGTGGAATCCTATTACACATGCTCCGACGCCCATCGCATGGGGCTACAAAGGAAGACCCAGCCGTGATCTGCCCAACAATGCCTCTCTACCAGGCGAATTCAATGCATTTTATGCACGCTTCGACAAAAACAACAGCTCAGCATTCAACAGCTCAGCGTTCAACACCATAGTCCCCTCCAAACTCGGGACCCTGGGACTGAACACCTCCCTTTGCAACTGGATCCTGGACTTCCTGACGGGTGACCCCAGATGGTGAGGGTAGGCAACATCACCTCCGCCACGCTGACCCTCAACACGGGGGCCCCACAGGGGTGTGTGCTTAGTCCCGTCCTATACTCCCTGTTCACCCACGACTGCGTGGCCACGCATGACCAGGGTGGGAAATTTACTTTTTGGTCGCAGTGGCTGGTGGATACCCAAATCTTACCAAGCCATCACATTTTTTACCAGCCACATTTTTTCCCCTATGCTGTACCCCACCTTGCTATTACCGCTGTAACGTTGAGATTATTTATTCCAGAGCTGACACACACACACACATACACTTACATATAGGATTTTTTTTTAAATTACTGCTCCCAAATGCTCTGTCACCACCAGTCAATTTGGGGGTAAGGGGTCTGCAGTGGAGCGGGTCGAGCGCTTCAATTTCCTTGGTGTCCAAATATATCACTAAGGACTTCAAATGGTCCAGACACACGTAAACAGTCATGAAAAGATTTAGCATTGGCCCTCAAATCCTCGAAAAGTTATACAGCTGCACTGTTGAGAGCATCTTAACTGGCTGCATCACTGCTTGGTAGGGCAACTGCATGGCGCTACAGAGGGTGGTGCGGGCATCCCAGTACATGACTGGGGCCGAGCTCCCTGCCATCCAGGACCTCTTTATCAGGCGGTGTCAGAGGAAAGCCCAGAAAATTGTTAAAGACTCATGCCACCCAAGCCATAGACTGTATTCTCTGCTTCCGCAAAGCAAGCGGTACCAGAGCAACAAGTCTGACACCAACAGGCTCCTTAACAGCTTCTCAATCTCCCCAAGCTATAAGATTGTTAAATAGCTCACAAAATGTCTACATGGACAATCTGTGTTTACCCTTCTATTAGATTTGTATTCCTTGCACTGACTCTGCACACTCATACACTCACCTATGCAATCACACATTCATACTGGACTCTATACACACACACCATGATCACACACATCAATCATCATAGACGCTGTCTTCTACTGTTGTTTTATCATATATCCTGATGCCTAGTCCACCTTACCCTATAACAGGGGGGAGAAAACGTAGTTGATTACACTGCGATTTTGGCAGGTTTTTCCCTACTTACAAAGCATGTTAGAGGTCGGTAATTTTTTATCATAGGTCACACTTCAACTGTGGATAGACGGAATCTAAAACAAAAAGCCAGAAAATCACATTCGTATGATTTTTAAGTAATTAATTTGCATTTTATTGCATGACTATAAGTATTTTGAATCCCTACAACCAGTCCACTCTCCACACTCCACTATGGCCAAGACCAAGAGACTGTCAAAGGACACAGAAACAAAATTGTAGACCTGTCACTCATGCTGGGAAGACTGAATCTGCAATCAGTAAGTAAGGCAGCTGGTTTTGAAGACCTCAACCTGTGGGAGCAATTTATAGGAAATGGAAGACTTACAAAGACCACTGATAAATCTCCCTCGATCTGGGGTCTCCACGCAAGATCTCACCCCGTTGGTGTCAAAATGATCAACAAGACACGGTGAGTCAAATAAATCCCTAGAACCACAACGTGTGGGACCTAAGGATGACCTGCAGAGAGCTGGGACCTAAGTTACAAAGCGCTACCAGCAGTAACACCACTACGACCGCCAGGTTGACTCAAATCCTTCAGTTGCCAGACGTGGGCCCCCCTGCTTTAAGCCAGTACATGTTCCAGGCCCGTCTGAAGTTTTGCGTAGATTGCAATCTGGATGAATCCAGAAGAGGATTGGGAGAATGTCATATGGTTCAGATGAAGCCAACAATATAACTTTTTTGGTAAAAACTTGAAGTTTGCACTCCAAAGAACATCCATATCTTACTGTTGAAGGCATGGGGGTGGAAGGGACCTATGACTACTGGATCCGTGTACAGGAACGAATTAATGGGGCCTGATGTATCGTGAGATTTTGAGTGGACAAACCGCCCTTCCATCTAGCAGGTGTGCCTTGAAGATGATAACGTGGCTGTGGTCTTTCAGGCATGACAATTATCCCAAACACACCGCCCGGTGCACTTAAGGAGTGGTGCTTCGTAAGAAGCAATTTCAATGGTCCTGGAGTGGCCTGAGCCTATCCAGTCTCCAGATCTCACCCCCATAGTAAAATCTTTGGCAGGGAGTTTGAAAGTCCGTGTTGCCCAGTGACAGCCCCAAAACATCACTGCTCTAGAGGAGATCATGCATGGAGGAATGGGCCCAAATAATAACCAGCACTCAGTGTTGTGAAACCTTGTGACGGACTTACCATAAAACTTTTGACCTGTGTCATTGCCAACAAAGGGTATATAATCCAAGTATTTGGATAAAACTTTGTTATTGACCAAATACTTATTTTCGCCCACCATAATTTGCTAATAAATTCAGATAAAGATTCCTACAATGTGATTTTCTTGGATTTTTTGTCATAGTTGTCATAGTTGTGACGTGTACCGTATGATGACAGTTACAGGCCTCTTCTCTCATCTTTTTTAAGTGGGGAGAACTTGTACAATTGGTGGCTGACCCTTAATAATTTTTTTCCCCCACTGTACAGTGTTGTAACAATGTGCAAATAGTTAAAGTACAATGGGAAAATAAATAAACATAAATATGGGTTGTATTTACAATGGTGTTTGTTTCTTCACTGTTGCCCCTTTTCTTGTGGCAATCGGGAGGTCCCAAATCTTGCAGCTGTGTGATGCCTGACAACTTGTGTTTTTTTCACACCAGTATCTAAGGTGAGTTTATGAAAATTGCATTGTTTGTTTTCTATTCCTTTGTGGATCGCGGTAATCTGAGGTAAATATGTTTCTCTAATATTTGGTCATACATTTGGACAGGGAGGTTAGGAAGTGCAGCTCATTCCAACCTCCTTTTGTGGGCAGTGTGGCACATAGCCTGTCTTCTCTTGAGAGCCAGGTCTGCCTGCGGCGTCCTTTCTCATATCAAGGCGATGCTCACCTGAGTCTTTACATAGTCAAAGCTTTTCCTTAAATTTGGGTCAGTCACAGTGGTCAGGTACTTCTGCACTGTGTACTCTCTGTTTTAGGGCCAAAATAGCATTCTAGTTTTGCCTCTGGTTTTTTTTGTTTGTTCTTTCCAATGTGTCAAAGTATTCTCTTTTTTGTTTTCCGCATGATTTGGTTGGGTCTAATTGTTGTTGTTGTTGTTGTTGTTTTGTCCTGGGGTTCTGTGGGGGTTCTGTTTGTGTTTTGTGAACAGAGCCCCAGGAACGCAGCTTGCTTAGGGGACTCCTTCTCTCAAGTTCATCTCTCTGTAGGTGATGGCTTTGTTTATGGAAGGTTTGGGAATCTCTTTTCCCTTTTAAGTGGTTTATAGAATTTAACGGACTTCTTCGTCTGTCTGGATTTTGATAATTCGCGGGTATTGGCCTAATTTCTTTCTGCTCTGCATGCATGCATTATGTTGGTGGTGTTAAATTACGTAACACACGGAGTATGTTTTTGCAGAATTCTGCATGCAGAGTGTCAATTTGGTGTTTGTCCCATTTTGTGAATTCTTGGTTTGGTGAGCGTACCCCAGGACCTCCACCGCCATAAAGGTGCAATGTGTTCTATAACTGATTCAAGTATTTTTAGCCAGATCCTAATTGGTATGGTCAAATTTTATGCTCGCTTTTGATGGCATAGAAGGACCTTCTTGCCGTTGTCTCTCAATTTTTTCGTCACCAGCTTGTGTGCGAAGTTACATGTGGCGCTGATGTTTTAGGCCGAGGTATGTATCGTTTTTTGTGTGCTCTAAGGGCACAGTGTCTAGATGGAATTTGTATTTTGTGTCCTGGCCAATGTGTTGTGTTTTTTTCCAATTTTTAAAACCCCACACTTGTTGTTTGTGACAAATTTTATAAAAGTCGTATGTTTTTCCCCCCAAACCCCCTTTTTCCCTCAATTTTATAGCAACCCTCCTGGGGGGGCCCCAAATTTAGTCAAAAGCTTTTTTGAAATAAAAAGCATGAGAAGACTTTGCCTTTTTTTGGGGTTTTTTTTGTTTTTTCAAATTTGGGTGTGCAGGGTGAATACGTGGGCTGTGTACGGGAACTAGTCTGCTCTCTCCCCCTTTTCCTCTCTCTCCTCTTTTTCTCTCTCATGCCCTCTCCTTTCTCATCTCTCCCCCTCTCTCCCCCCTCTTCTCTTTCTCCGCCTCTTCTCCTCTCTCTCTCCTCTCTTTCTTTTTCCTCCCCTTCCCCCTTTTCCCCTCTTTTCTCTCTCCTCTTCCCCCTCTCCTCTCTCTCCCCCTCCCTCTCCATCTGTCTCTCCTCTCTTTCCCTCTTTTCTCCTCTCTCCTCATATAAGAGGGTTTTCCCCCCCAGGAAAAAACACACCTTTCTTTCTATATAAAAAAAATAAAATCCTTGCTCTTCATCAGGGGCTGTCCTAATATACACAAAAACAGGGGGTTTCCCGAAAAGAGTAACCTAAAAAACACACAAAACCCCCACACCCCACACGGTACCCCACTTAAAGTGCTGGTGGGCCCCGGAGGAACTATCTTGGGGGAGAAGCCTCGGGCCCGTTTGTCCCGGCCTCTAGAGTACTCCAGCTTCAGCTCGGGGGCCTTGCGGCGGAAGAAATCCTGCAGGTCTTCAG
>JAGTTL010000914.1:0-22399 GCA_036851935.1 Coregonus suidteri
CAGTGTTGCAAAGTAATGGCTCGACATGTCTGTTGCACATGCAATAATTGATTTATGTGTTTGGGCTAATAAAATACCGGTGTGTAAAATATGTGAAATTACATTGATATTATGACATCTTGCGTTTGTTTTCCACAAAAAAGGGGCGGGATCGTTAGGTATACCAAAGTACCCGTATGGACCAGTTGTTGATCGAGATCTGACGATAAATGTAGTCCTGCTTTGTGGTATTTCGCGAAGGCTCTATGTGACACTGATTGCACTATATGTTTTTGTGTGCGTAGATATGGTTGTCCTTGTTCTATACAGTCCATAGCCGTGGGAAGTAGTTTAGGGGTGGGGGTGCTGCGATTGTTTTGGCCAATTGGAATTTAAAGAATTGCCTACACTGAAGACATCTATTTTGGTCCACATTTTATTTTTATTTTTTTTATTTTACCTTTATTTAACTAGGCAAGTCAGTTAAGAACAAATTCTTATTTACAATGACGGCCAAACCCGGACGACGCTGGGCCAATTGTGCACCGCCCTATGGGACTCCCAATCACGGCCGGTTGTGATACAGCTTGGAATCGAACCGGGGGTCTGTAGTGACGCCTCAAGCACTGAGATGCAGTGCCTTAGACCGCTGCGCCTCTCGGGACTAATACAGGACTAGTAAAGGCCCAGTGCACTACTTTTGTGAATAAATGTATCTAAATGTATTTGAGTGTTTACCAGCATTTGTAACTTCAGTCTGATAATTATATGTAGAAAACAGTTAATCTGATAATATTTGTAGAATATAATGCTTGATATGTTTTCCAGATTCTTGAAATACTTTGCAAATGCAACTTATTTCTATGTGAAAACTGAAAATGTCTATTCATTACTTTTCCATTTTAGTAGACACTCTTATCCAGAGCAACTTACAGTAGCGAGTGCATACATTTTCATACTTTTTCCCAGTGGGAATCAAATCCACAACCCTAGCATTGCAAGCACCATGCTCTACCAACTGAGCCACATCATCACATCACTACAAACCAGTTGATGTCTTGATGTACTCAGTTACGGTATTGTGCATTGTTTTTCTTCATGGTGATGGAAAGTCTACAGGTACAAACCTAACTGACCAGCCTATGTACAATACAGTAATGTACATCTACATTAAGTGTTTTGTAAGGATGGTAAATTAATACTGCACAACAAGTGGTTGTTTTCCATGTTATTTGATCAAGAAAATATTAAATTTGATGTGGATGTTTTGTGTCTTTGCCCATAACTTTGCACCTTTTGATGTATATGTTTGAGGACAGGTTTTTGTTCTTTCCTGATTCCATTAGAATAACAATCGCAGAGAAAGGGACAGGGCAACAACTCTTACAATTCCAACTATTGAATCCTGCAAGATACTGTTCTTAATTATACAACTACCTCTTTTGTCAAAGCAGAGATAATGAAAAAATGTTTTTGCCAGCGCTACAGATGTCTATATTGGTCCACTAATACCAGGAAAGGCCCAGTGCACTACTTTTGTGTTTTTATATATATTAACCCTTTGATGCGTACAATCAGATATTTGTGATAATTGTTGAGTGGTCCCTGCAGCATACCATCACAAATATGTGATTGGAACAGTAGCAACAGAACGTATGATGCAACAAACGCGTCTAAACACAATTGTTGTCTGAACAGCATCTAAATATTTTTTTGTACTGATGGAAAATAAAATATCTTAAACTTTATTCCTCCATTTGACCTTTTATTGTAAAAGATAAATGCGAACTTCATCATCCAAGCATCACACGGAACACATCCACAGCCAAACTCATTCCATAAACCAGTTGAAATAACAGGTTGCGCTGACAAAAAAACTAAACATATGTTAGCGACCTAACAGCTAGACTAGTTTACAATGTACCAAATCTCTGGTGAGCACAAGGGACAAACATAATATTGTTTAGAAAAGAGATATGTGTCAGCTAAGCCAACATCGGCTAACTTCTTTATGATGGCAGCCATGTTGGTTTATGTTTGACAAGCGAAAATTCCCTAATCCCAGAATGCCATTCACTATAATGCCTTGTTCAAAACAACTGGGAACTCTTTAAAAAAATGGGCTCCAACTGGGAAAGATCGATTTGAACGGTCATCCAACTCGGAATTCCAACTCTTTCTAGAACTCCGACTTTCCTACCTGAAGATCACTGATGTCAGAGTTACCATGATCAATAAATGGGGGGGGGTAAACAAAGGAGAAGTTTATAAACGGAGTAAAAATAAAACCCCTGGCAGAAAAACGTAACTCTTGACAGAAACTGATGCCCATTGAGTATAGAGATAATGTCCGATTTCAAAAGGAAGCACCTCACCGATGAGGAGATACGATAAATATTTTGTCATTCTGATGAAGAATCTGTGTATGAGAGTGAGTCGGATCAATCAGATAGTGACGAGGAATATCTGCCCCCCAACCTTCTGGACTGTGAGTGTGAGATTTGAGGAAAATGGTGCCAACCCCAACGTTGCAGGCAATGAGCATCCCTCACCTCCCCAATATGCTGGTCTGAGATTAGGAGCACTCCCTTTAAGAGTGTGCTCCTAATCTCAGCTCTTTACCTGTATAAAAGACACCTGGGAGCCAGAAATCTTTCTGATTGAGAGGAGGTCAAATACTTATTTCCCTCATTAAAATGCAAATCAATTCATACAATTTTTGACATGCGTTTTTCTGGATTTTGTTGTTGTTATTCTGTCTCTCACTATTCAAATAAACCTACCATTAAAATTATAGACTGATCATGTCTTTGTCAGTGGGCAAACGTACAAAATCAGCAGGGGATCAAATACTTTTTTCCCTCTCTGTATATATCATTGAGTTAATAAAGCCGCATACAAATATGGTCTCTTTTTTGTTTTCTTGAGTAAGGCAGCTCCAAAATGCAGGTGTTTCTGCCTAGCTCAGTGATTTATGTGGTGGTGGGGCAAGCCAGCAGAAAATACATTGGCTCAGTGTTCTGCCACTCATGGGGACACTATGTCACCACCAAGTCTAAGGGTAGAGCTAGAAAATTCGAGCCCCTTGGGTGCTGCCATGGAGTTACATTAGAAGTGCCCATCCAAGAAAGCTCAAGGTCATTGGCCACAGATACAATGACGTCAAATCACGTTATATGTACAGTAGCTTTGATTGGACTGATCATGTCAACATCATACTTAGCTAGCAGTCATCATCATGAATCAAGTCGACAATCTACTGGCAAATCCTTTTTAATCCTAGTCATATGAAGATAAATAATGAAGATAAATTATAGATAAAACTTATTGGTGCTCATCGGCCATTGGACATAAACATTACACAATAAGTTGGAAATCGCAAATTCAACAATGAGTGGTTTGGAAGGAATCGGTTACAGTGGCTAACTGAAAGCATTGCAAAGAAATCGCTAGCCTGCTATTCAGTGGAGTGGCTGTGTGGTCCCAGATCTGGGATTAAGGGGCTCTTTTCCAAGTTTAAAATGATAAACATTCAACATTGGACATGCTGTCAATGAAGCATGATTTGTGCCGCGCTCAAAACAACTGTTAACTTGGAACATGCGAAAACTTGACTTCAGTGAGTTCAAGGCAACTGGAAGGTCGGGAATAAACGAGCTCCGACTGGGAAAATACGTTTTGAACGGTCAATTGTAAATCCGGCCTCTTTGTCTTTCTTTGATGACAAAATTTGCCCACGAAGGACCGCCGCGCCACCTTCCTGTTCAAGTGAGCAGAGCACAACATGGTGAGTCCAAAAATGCATTGTATGCTGCTGCATAAATGATGTAATATGCCAGGGAGATATGAATACTGTAGCTAAGAAAGTAATACTAAGTGTATGTTGTGTAGTAAGATGTTAGTAGCCCATGTGCCTCACCCAAATAATTTGGTCTAATTACCACTCTTAATTTTGCCTACTGTTCTGACTTGGTGGTGCATATGTAGCCTACAACCTGTTTTAGAGAAATGTAATCATCGAATATTGTAAGAGCTTTCATTGTCTGCTTATATGCCCCCTTTATTTATCCTACGGTTCTGACTTGGTGTACAGGGAGAACACTGTAAGAACGGCCCATGTTCTGAATTCTGTCGCTGTACATTTCAAATGTGCTAAACAAATAGTTATATTGACTACGTCCGTCCTAGCTCGCTCATGAATGTCTTAATCGAAATTACGGATTGCCTCTTATCCGCTTGTCGTCCCCTTATGCCATAGTTTGTACATCTCAATTGTCATTAGAAACCACATTTGTTTAAGCAAGTCAGCCATATCAGCTATGTTTTTTTAAAAGGCTGTAAATGAGGCTGAATTAACTGTTTCGCTGCCAGACAAGGCTCCGCTGATAGCCAGGGGTAGCAGTGGTAAGATGTTGGGACTGCTGTTGGGACAGCTTTATGTAGGCCCTAACAATTTGTGGGCACGGTTTGTCACCGTTATAGTGCAATTAATGTATTATTTAGTAAAACAATTTTGCCCCACCAAGATTTACATGCTAAAACTGCCACTAATCATATTACAGAAAAGGCTCTCTTCAGATGTATCAAAATTCAGAATGCCTTTAGCCTACTAAATCTGCATATTTGAACTGAAGAGAAGACTGCCCCTGGGCGTATTAAAAGGGAAGCTCTCAAAATGGGCTTGGTGAACACTACCATCAGTGAAATGTATTCCTTCCTGGTCACGGTGCTGCTGGTGGGGCTAGTGAAGAAGGGCTGCAGACCCCTTTGTTCCAAACCCTTTTCTCCCAGGACCGCTTCCTTGTCCTGCTGAGAGCTCTCCACTTTGTGAACAACGCCACTGCCAACCTCGCCAACCCCCTTCACAAAATTAGGAATGTCCTGGGCAGCTTCACAAGGGCATTTGGAAGAGTGTTTGTGCCTCACAAGGACTTGAGCATGGAGTCTCTCATGGCTTGGAAAGGAAGGCTTGAAATCCGTCAATACATCCCATCAAAGCGACACAGATTTGGAGTCAAGTTCAGAAAGGGGCACACTGTATATGTGGACAACTGATACAGTAGCCCTTTTCCAGTACCTTTTGAGGGAGAACACAGGGGCCTGTGGCACAGTGGGATCCAACAGGAAGGGGATGCCAATATTCAAAAAGAAAATGAGCAAGGGGGAGGTGGAGTTCCAAATGATCGGGGAGATAATGGCAGTGTAATGGCACGACAAACGCCATGTCCATGTTCTTTCCACTATGCACACCTCCAAAATGTCGGACACAGGAAAACTGGACTATGTCACCGGAGAGAGGAAAATGAAGCCAGACTGTGTCTTGGTGTACAACAAGAAGATGGGAGCAGTTGACAAAGTGGACATGCAGAACAGTTTTGTTGAGTGTGCCAGAAAGTCCCTTAAATGGTACAAGAAGCTATTTTTCCACCTAATAGACATAGCTCTCCTCAACGGCCACATTGTCCACCGGCAGGTCACATAACAGGTGATCTCGTACCAGCAGTACAGGATAAACCTGATCACACTCCTTGTCGTCTGTCTGCTGGGTGCCGGCCTGCCTCTGACAATCCTGTACGCCTCACTGGACGCCACTTTCCAAGTGATGTCCCTCAGACCACCCTGCAAGGAATAAGCACAAGGAGGCACTGCAAGGTCGGTCTAGCATCTATCCGACGACAGAAACAAAGGAAGTTTGTGTGAGCCATGTGACACAGCCTGGTGTGCAGTTCCTTGTTTGGCAAGTACCACACCCAGAAGCACTACTAAGTGGAAAGTAGGCTTATAGTGGCTGATACAATTGTTGCTTTATGCTGATATTAAAAAATATATAATTGTAAAATGTGTTGAAATGTATGGCTTGAGGTGTTTGATGGGGGGGATTGTTTAGCTGAAATGAAATACTTTGTTTGACTCCTGGGCTCCATTTCTGAAATAAAAAGGAAAAATAAAAGTATGTAATCAACTTTTGTTATTCCTTGATTTGTAGTGCATTCTCGCAATTATGTTTTATCATTTGGCCAAATGGTTGTTGGCTAGGGAAAATATGATTTGATTTCAGAGCGATAACTGGTCCACCAACGTAACATTCATAAATGTAAACCTAGATAATCCTGTCTAGCTCCATAGATTACGATAACCCATTATATCTACAACCTTGCTTCACTCATGCCACGCTCTCTGTATACAATATAGCTGATTACATGCACGCACCATTCAATCTGATCACCTGCACAAACTACCTCACTTTATTGCTTACATGACTTTGTCCACCACCCTGTTCTCATTCTCCTCCGCCTCGACCAGGCTAAAACCTATCCAAGCCATAATACTCACCACCTTTGATGAGAAATATCTTCCTCGCTTGGTGATGAGGCAGGCATCTGTAGGCTACATGTCCAGTGGTGAGAATACGTTGACATGATGATGAAATGTAGCCACCGCTGTAGCCTAGTTTTTCCAGGGGAGAATAAATGAAATTAATTTAAAGAAATGAACAAAAAACTATTTAGGATGCCAGTGTTTCCCGGCCTTAGCCATGGTCGGCATATGTAATATATGCTCATACCCCGCTCTCACTTTGTTCGTTCGTCACTATTGTATCAAATACACCGGACTTAGTACCTCAGGTTTCCCGCCCTATCTCACATGCGCAGCCCCTCAGACAGGCTAATACCAAAGCCTCTTTGATAATACATGTAATATAGATGATAATAATAATTACACAATTATCAATAATACTATAGATACTCACCGCTACTACTATAGGAAGAACGTTTTATGAAGCCTCATATGAAGCAGACATTACGGTATTGATACAATGAGGGGTGTAGAGAATACCGGCAAAATGCAACAATCAAATTCTAGAACAGCAGCATAGAATTCTGGTACCACGTGCAAAAATAACCCGCTGTAAGGGCCGTTATTTAAGAAATAAGGCCTGAGAAGGTGTGGTATATGGCCAATATACCACGGCGAAGGGCTGCTCTCTGCACGAAGCAACGTGGAGTGCCTGGATACAGCCCTTAGCCGTGGTATATTGGCCATATATCACAACCCCCCGAGGTGCCTTATTGCTATTATAAACTGGTTACTAGCGTAATTAGAACAGTAAAAATAAATGTTTTGTCATACGGTCTGATATACCACGATTTTCAGCATTCAGGACTCAACCAACCCGTTTATAATAATATTTAGAACTTGGTTAATTTTTGTTATTTAATTTTTTCAGGGAGTGCTGCAGCACCCTCTGCACCCCTATTTCCCGCACCTATGCCAACATATTTTTCTAACTAGCCTTATAATCAGTGTTGTAGTACTCCAGAGTGGTCTCGGTCTGGAGTCCTTCTCGAGACCACATATTGAGTGTCTCGGTCTTATCTCGGTGTCGGATACATTTGTAGCCTACTCGGTGTTAACTCGGTCTCGGACAGTGAGGACTCGTAATCCGGGTAAAAAACTCATAATTATCAGCTTCCATTCAGTCAGCCATAAAACCGTTGAGCCAGGCCAAATATATAACGTTAAGCTCCTTTCTTGAAACATTAATCTTAACAGCCTTATCTATTATAGACATGTTTGCGCAGTGGCGAACCTATATGCCTTCAGTGTGTGACAAGTTCGTGATTCTGAAAGGACAGCAACTGTAATACCAGTGCATTTACATTTTAGTCATTTAGCAGACGCTCTTATCCAGAGCGATTTACAGTTAGTGAGTGCATACTTTTTCATACTGGCCCCCCGTGGGAAACGAACCTACAACCCTAGCGTTGCAAGCGCCATGCTCTACCAACTGAGCTACAGGGTACCTGTAGGAGAGTGCACTTTTTGTAAAACACGAAGGGCCAGTGGTGTAGTCGAGGGTATACTCAGGTATAAACCGTATACCCACTTTTTTTCAGTGGGTATTGCGTATACTCACTTCTTAATCCCTACTGATGCGTATCAAAGTAGTGTAGTGGAGGTATACAATTGATCGTTTATGTAGTACAATAGAGAAATCATTTATGTAGTACAATAGAGAAATTATTTATGTAGTACAATAGAGAAATCATGCACAAAGTAGCCTACACAATCGCAAAGCACGTGAAATATACACACGCGAGCCGCACACATAGCCTGGCTTCAACAGAATATAATCTGCAGGCAGCAAGTGTGTGCAGCGCTCAACTGGTTTCGGAGCAGCTCAAAGAAGAATGAGCAGGTAGGGTAGGAAAGATGTTTCAACTTATGATATCTACCAGTAAACGCTAACTAAGGCAACAATGTGTATGCAAACCAGGTATTGAAAAAGTAGGCTATTTGTGATGCGCAATTGTCATCATGAATTGTTTGCATCAGGGGCGTAGACATGGATGGGGTGGACACAGGCCTCCCAACTGGGGAGCCAGGCACTGACAGGCCCACCCAATCAGATTTTTTTCACACAGGGGGTCTTTCCTTCGCTGGGTGGCCCGTTTTGGGAACTTTAGAGTATAACCACTTCTCCAGGCACCACTACACCACTGCCTAGGGCCGATGGAAAGACAGCAGTCACACACAGCATCATGTTAATGGATAAAAAGTACATAAACTCGGACATAACAAGCCAGTAGGTCCCAATCATAAAAATAATAATAAATAAAAAAACATTAAGCATTTCCTAATTGAAATGTACAACTATTACTTCCCATTGCAAAAAACATTTCAGGTTTAGCACACAAAGTAACCGGTGACCTAAAGTTTAAAGTGGAACTGACAGCATTTGAACTACTTTGCAGATATGAAACCAACAGACAATCATAATATAAGTCAAAAATATAAAACTCCCAGTTTATGCTACAAAACCAACTTGATAAGAGGTTTTAAAAATAGGTTATATTTGACTCAACATTCCATGACGTACACTAAGGCATTGTTGGCAGAATAGATAGATGCAGTTCAATGCATGATTAATATAATTCACCAATACATTTCTTGGTAGTCCAAAGAATATTGCCATCAGGTTGTAAATCACAGCTGGCCTGGTACATTGTTTGCTGCCTCCATTCGGGATGCACTGTTTCAGTTTCAATGACCCAATATTCTGGACAAAAACAGATGAATGTAACTAAGGCTGGGAATGTCAATACAATCAAACTAGCAAGGGCAATGATCACAAGTCAGTCATAACGTGGCTAATAGGCTAGCGTATTAATTTATGTAGCAAGCTAAAAACACAGAGCCTAATGTTAGCTAGCTAGCTAGCTGCTAGAAGGATGTTATGTCATGCCATTGGAGGAGTGGGTGAGTGAATGACTTTCACCCTCATATCGTTTTTCATTGGCTATACACAGCTAAAGATTGTCAAATTGCGTCAATTCAAATCTGGTATAGGAACAAAAAGAGGTCAATACACGTCTTCTAAGATAGACTAGTATTTTAATTAATGCAAGCATTTGAATGGTAAATATGATGTTCGTATATACGGGCCCACTGAAACACCACGCAGGGCAGACAGAGAACTGAGCTATTGTTATAAGTTCTTCTTTAAATACTCTGACAGAGATAGTTCCCGCTCCCTGCTGGGCCTGTCAGAATAGAGGCTGGGTGTGGTTTAAACTTACCCAACCTATCGTTGGCGCTCAGGCTGGTCCCAGTCCCTTGGCGCTTCACTGTTGCCGGGCATTAGTTGTTATCTTTACAACTTGTCTCGAGTCAGCAACCTCAGACATAGTTTGTTCTTCTTCATTGTAGCAGTACACATGTCCTTGAGCAGTTTAACAAAGAGGCAGTGTGTGTGTGTGTGTGTGAGTCACAAGTCTGTCTCAGCCTACCCCCTAACGGTTCCTCACATTAATCACAGCTTGTTATGTTAAACAATCTATATCAGTACAGCACAAACCTATTATATTTCATCATTAATGTATTATTTCTAAGCTAGGCATCACATCTAGTTATAAGAAAATAGATCCCCACAATCCCCCTTTTCACACCCGCTGGGTGTGAACTCAAAATAAGAAATTTCAGGGAAATTTAGGATTCCCCCTTTTGACACCCACTAGGGTGTCACTCATTAAAATACAATACAAACAAAAATAATCACACTTTTATTAATAGGCAATAATGATAATAAAGAGGCCTTCAGTCCTTCCATCTACACCTAACTTGTACTAGGTTGGCTACCAGCCACCCAGGAACTTCAAACCTTCACCTAAGGAAAGACAAACATTCACAATAGTTAAAATGGATTTATAAAACATAAAAAGACAAACAGGGAATTTTGATTCCCCCTTTAGACACCCACTAGGGTGTCACTCCACCACCTCACCAATAGCAAACCAAGGGTCATCCTCAGTCAGCTTCATCTCAGTGTCTGCATCTCCTTCTTGAGCCTCCAGCAAAGGCATCATACCAGCAGCGTGCACGACATCTGTAACAGACTTTCTCAGACAAGGGATAATACAGGCAGCACAGCACATCAAAATTAAAAACATAACGATTAGGGTCAGAAATCCAGTAACCACCAGTGCAGCATACTTACCAAACCACTCCCCCAACCAGGAGAACAGTCCGTTTCCCTCCATTCCAGCCATGCTCTTCATTTCAGCAGATAGTTTATCTAAACTAACTAGGGCTTTAGAGATACTCCCGTCAGGACTGGTATTGTTAGGGATAAACGTACAACAATGGCTTACCATTCTATAGACACCACCCCTTTCTGCCTGATCTAGAGCCAACCTCTTTTTACTAAGTCATAAGAGTGAGATGGCGGATAATTGTTCAAAGATCCCTTTTGTTGCATCCCTAGTCTAGCCAATAAATCGTTGTTGGTCGTAATAGATATAATTAATCCAATCCACAATTTTGCTTGTCACCCATCAAAAGAACGTGGTAGTAAACCCTTCCCCTAATTGTTTCATAGCTCGGTATCCATCCGATACCCCCCTTGGTATCCCAATCGCATCCATCTAAATAGGGCTATTCTCCTTCTTGTTAAAACTCCTCCTACATCTGTTTAATCCTTGGTTCCTGGTGACTAATTCTAACTAGCTGAACCAGTAGAACCAGGGCGCACGTATCTAGCTACCCTTTTGGAATTCTCTGACTTATACTGCCTTTACTGGCACACGCCCACCACACATCGGTTACAGGGGCTGTAAGGTTTAGAATTCTCTCCTGTGCTTCCGAACTTAAGTCTGTCACATTACTACTAGCTCCAATTGATAATTGGTGATGTTTTTGTTTCTCTTTACCCCCCATCTGGATGTTCAGTCCCGCCCGGTCTCATATCCCCAAGTGTGTTTAAACACCTGAGTCTAGGAACAATCCGCCGTGGGGGCCGAACATGAATATAATGGGATTTTATTATCCCAAGTTGCTTATTGACATGTACCCCACCCGTTGGCTACGTCCCTAACCCTTATTCTGAATCTGACAGTCTGCCCTTCTCTGACTCCCATTTTGTAGGCCACTCGTCCTTGACGGTCAGTATGTCGGGTCGCTTCTCTTCTCTTTTACTTCTTAACAATGGTAAGGGCATAGCGTAATTGGTGGTGGATCTTGACATATCAAGACCATTGCCGAGACTATGATGCAACTCAAGTTATCCATATTCCCAAAAACCGCCAACCCTCTCCTGTCCTCAGTCTTTCTGCTTGGTACTACCCCATACTCACACCCTGAGAACACACTACAGTGATGATAGGTCGGGGTAGGAGATCTTCGTTAACAGAGGTGATCCCCAGACCCTATTGGTTCAGTTCTTCTCTCTAACTCTGCATGTGTTCAGTGGTGCTTGCATGTGTTCTTACCTTTTTGCAGTGGGTAACGTGGACCCAGGTTGCTCTTTCTGCTATTCTAATGGCAAAGGCAGTGACCAATATAACCTGATAGGGCCCTTCCCAACAGGCCTGCTTCCAGTTTTTCTTCTTTAGGGACTGGATGCTCACCAGTCACCTGGTTAGATAGAGTGGGTCACCTTCTCCTTTAGTTCACCTGTGGGGCACAAAACCTCTGACATACGGGTGTGGTTAATAAACTATCTTCAGACGTGTTCAGCTCTCAATTTCTATTTCTGACTGCATTCTCTTGTTTTTTTTAAAAAGTATTTTGTCCTCTCCTTCGTATATATTTATTATTTAATCCTCCCATCTACTATCATCCCCCTTTTGACACATGTTTTGCCCATGTGTCAATATTACCACCTACCTAAACAATCACTTAGGTAATATTGGTAATTTATCATCCAATTGCCATCCCTTATTTTATTTTTATTTTTTTTAGACTGTGTTAGGCCTACTGCTGCTAGGTAGCTCTCTCTCTGCTCTCCCCCTCCCCTCTGTCTGTCCTTGATTGCAGGAGTGAAGTCTGGTGTGCGGGAGTCAGGGTTCCAGCTGCAGCTCATTCACCATAATCACCTCAGCCTTTAAGACCCGGTCAAACTTGCCACTCATCGTCAGATCATAGTCAAGACGACCATGTTAGTCTCGCTGTCGACTCAACCTGTTTGTTTTCGCTCTTTGTGTTTTTGGCCTGTTCTATTTACTTTTCTCCTGTGCCACAGATTATTGGAACCTGACTCCTGCCTCCGCTTCACTCCTGCCACCACCATCTTGCTTTCCACTACCGGACCTCCCTTTTGGACTCACCACGGACACTAGGACATTACGGTACCACACCTGCCCTGACCTGGATCTGTTACCCTCCCTGTAACCTGGACTTGCTCTTCCCCTATTATTGGAAACCTGGACTAATTGAACATTGTAAATAAACCTGTTAAACCTTCTCTGGCTTGGTGTAGTTGTCTGCATTTGGGTTCAAATCCAGTTAAAATCATGACAGTATGATCTGACCAACATGAACCCAGCAGACAGTAGCTCGGATACCACCCCAGAGTGCACTCAAATTCGGACTGCCATAGCCAATCAGGGCATTTTACTTGGCCAACATGATACCCTGTTTAAGACTATTGCTGAGAACAGTCAGGTGCTGCTTAATCAGGTTCAATTACTCACCAATCAAGTGTCTGCCCTTACTACCCAAGTTAATAATGCACCCCTCGGGCATGGCATACAAACTGCTCCTTCTCCTGCTCCACCTGTTTTTCCTACCCCTTCAGCCCAGATCAGAGAGCCTTTTGTTCCTGCTCCAGAGCGCTATGACGGGAACATGGGAACCTGTGGTGATTTTTTGACTCAATGCTCGTTAGTGTTTGAACAACAGCCCCTCACCTACGCCTCAGAAAGAGCCCGTATTGCCTACCCTTATCAACTCCACTAGCGGTTCCGCTCCTGCCTGGGGATCCGCGGTCTGGGAGAGTCAGTCGGACATTTGCAACGCTTACGTTGCCTTCACCACTGAGATGAGGAAGGTTTTTGACCACCCCGTACGGGGCAAGGAGGCTGCAAAACGGTTGTTTTCTCTTCGGCAGGGGGCTCGCAGTGTGGCGGAGATGGGCAGTGGAGTTTCGGACTTTAGCGGCAGTGAGTGGTTGGAATGACGAGGCATTATAAGGAGTGTTCATCAATGCTTTGTCTGAGACTTTAAAAGATGAATTGGTGTCATAGGATGAATCGCCTACGCTGGATAATCTTATTTCACTCACCATCAGGTTGGATAATCGGATTCGGGAGCGCCGCCGGGAGAGGAGTGTTAGTTCCAAGCAACCTGTCTGTCGTCAACAAACTCCTCCCCGCATCTTCCCTACGGAGAAAGCCGTGTCTTCCCGAGTCGATACGAGGAGCACTGAACCCAAAGCCATGGAGGTGGGTCGTGCACAGTTGTCCTCAGAGGAGCGTGCACGTCGTATTCAGGCTCGGGTCTGCCTATATGTGGAGAAGCTGGTCATTTCGTTCCTTCCTGCCCAGTTCGTCCGGGAAAAGGGCCGGCTCATCATTATTGGGAGAAGTTTTGGTGAGCCGAGCAGCGGATTCTTCCTCTTCTCCCCGCATTCTGCTCCAGGCATCCCTCCAGTGGCAGTCCCAGAATTTCTCTGTTAGTGCGCTGGTTGACTCTGGTGCCGATGAAAGCTTTTTGGATAGAGAGTGGGCTCAACAAATGGATTTGGAGACTGTTCCTATGGACTGTCCGCTGCAGGCTAAGGGTCTAAATGGACAATTGTTGACCCGTATTACTCATCAGACTGTTCCTGTTTGTCTCAGAGTGTCGGTAATCATCAGGAGAACATTCAATTCCATATAATCGACTGCCCACAGACCCCCCTGGTCCTTGGTATCCCCTGGCTCATAAGACACAATCCACACATTGATTGGGTGACAGGTAGAATTGTTTCATGGAGCACATTTTGTCATGTGAATTGTTTGTTCTGCTCAGACCCCTGCCAGCACTGTGCCTCAACCTCCACTGGAGTCCATGGATCTTTCTGCTGTCCCTGACGTGTATCATGACCTGGCATCCGTTTTCTGCAAACACAGAGCTACTTCTCTTCCTCCTCACTGGCCTTACGACTGCGCCATTGACCTCCAGCCAGGAGCCCCGCTCCCCAGCAGTCGCCTGTACAATCTCTCCCGCCCGGAGACGGAGGCTATGGAGAACTACATTCGGGACTCCTTGGCGGCAGGTATTATTCGTCCTTCCTCGTCACCTGTAGGAGCGGGATTCTTTTTTGTTGCTAAGAAGGATAAGACCCTCAGACCCTGTATTGATTTCCGTGGACTTAACAACATCACCATTAAGAACAAATATTCTCTGCCATTAATTAATTCTGCTTTTCCCCTCCTTCATGGTGCAACTATCTTTACCAAACTGGATCTACGAAATGCGTATCACCTGGTGCGCATTTGTAAAGGTGATGAATGGAAGACTGCCTTCAACACACCCTTGGGACATTTTGAGTATCTAGTTATGCCTTTTGGGTTGTCCAATGCCCCTGCTGTTTTTCAGGCACTAGTCAATGATGTCCTTCGGGACATGTTGAATCGGTTTGTTTTTGTCTATCTGGATGATATCTGATTTTCTCAGAGTCCTCCCAGGAACATGAACTGCATGTGCGCCAGGTGTTGCAAAGGTTGTTGGAGAACAAACTGTTTGTGAAGATGGAGAAATGTGAATTTCATGTGTCTGAGACCTCTTTTTTGGGTTACATCATAGCCTCAGGGGGAGTTGCGGATGGACCCAGCTAAGATCTCTGCTGTCACGGACTGGCCAGCCCCCTCCACCCGCAAAACAACTTCAACGATTCCTGGGGTTTGCGAACTTCTACAGGAGGTTCATCAAGGACTACAGCCGCATTGTGGCGCCACTCACCGCTCTCACCTCCATCTCACGACGTTCGTCGCTTGGAATGAAGGGGTCGAATCAGCGTTCGAAGAACTGAAACATCGCTTCGCCTCGGCTCCCCATTCTGATGCAGCCGGACCCCGACCGCCAGTTTGTCGTGGAGGTGGATGCATCCGACACTGGGGTAGGTGCGGTGTTGTCACAACGTTCTCCTGAAGATAACAAACTGCATCCCTGTGCTTTTCTTTCAAGGAAACTTTCTCAGGCAGAGAGGAATTATGATGTTGGCAATCGTGAACTGCTCGCCGTTAAGCTGGCTCTCGAGGAGTGGCGACATTGGTTGGAGGGGGCGGAAACAACCCTTCATCGTTTGGACGGATCATAAGAATCTGGCTTACATCCAGTCAGCGAAGCAGCTCAACCCCCGTCAAGCCAGGTGGGCACTATTTTTTGGGAGATTCAATTTTTCCCTGTCTTACCGTCCTGGGTCACGCAACGTCAAGCCTGACGCCCTGTCTCGTGTTCATTCGGCTGTTGATACTGGTAGTAACCCTGAACCCATCTTGCCTCCTACCTGCAGTATTGCGGCCATCACATGTGACATCGAAGGGATTGTTAGACAGGCTCAACATCATCAAGCTGACCCTGGGAGGGGGTCCTCCTAACCGGTTGTTTGTCCCTGAGTCTGTTCGCTCCCAGGTACTTCAGTGGGCTCACTCGTCTCCCCTTACCTGTCACCCTGGAGTTCGCGGACCCTTGACTTTGTGCGACGGAAGTTCTGGTGGCCCACGATGGAGGCGGACACTCGAGCCTTCATTGCTGCTTGTACGGTATGTGCACGAAGTAAGAACTCCACCCAGGCCAGCGCTGGTCATCTACGACCTCTACCTATACCCAGCCGGCCCTGGTCGCACATTGCTATGGATTTTGTCACTGGACTTCCCCCCTCGTCTGGAAAGACTGTCATTCTTACTGTGATTGATCGTTTTTCTAGGTTCGCTCATTTTTTGCCCTACCTAAACTGCCACTGCCAGAGAGACGGCTGATATTTTGGTTGAACATGTGTTCCGCTCTCATGGTCTACCCACGGATATTGTCTCTGACAGGGGTCCCCAGTTTGTCTCCCAGGTATGGAAAGCTTTCTGTAAAGCTTTGGGCATCACATCCAGCCTGTCCTCTGGATATCACCCCCAGACCAACGGGCAAGCCGAGAGAGCGAACCAGGAGATGGAGACCGCTCTCCGCTGTGTCACAGGGTCTAACCCTGGGTCATGGAGCTCCATGCTCCCCTGGGTGGAATATGCTCATAACACCTTGACTAACGCTTCCTCTGGTTTGTCTCCCTTTTTGTGTGCTCTGGGTTATCAACCTCCCCTGTTCCCTTCTCAAGAGAGGGAACTGGCGGTACCCTCGGTGCAGTCCCACCACATGCGCCGCTGCTTCAAGGTCTGGAGGAAGGCCAGGGTAGCTCTGTCCCGAGCTTCGGCGTACATGCAGAGGCAAGCCAACCGTCACCGGTCCCAGGCTCCCGGTTACTCTCCTGGTCAAGAGGTATGGCTTAAGTCACGTGACCTTCCATTGAAAGTGGAGTCTAAGAAGATGGCGCCTCGTTTTATAGGACCGTTCAAGATACTGTCTATTGTTAACCCCTGCGCGGTTAAGCTACAGCTTCCTGCCTCCCCCTACGGGTTCATTCCACCTTTCATGTTTCCCAGATTAAGCCTGTGTCAGTTAGCCCTCTGTGCCCGCCCTCTCGTCCCCCTCCTCCGCCCAGGATCGTGGGTGGGAGTCCGGTGGTCTACACTGTCCGGCGACTTCTGGATGTTCGCCGCCGGGGTCGTGGTTTCCAGTACCTGGTGGATTGGGGAGGGTTATGGTCCTGAGGAACGTTCCTGGGTGCCCAGGAGCTTCATTGTGGATCCTGCTCTGGTCCGTGAGTTTCATAGGTTACATCCTGATAAACCCTGTCGGCCGCCAGGTGGCGTCCGTAGAGGGGGGGGTACTGTTAGGCCTACTGCTGCTAGGTAGCTCTCTCTCTGCTCTCCCCCTCTCCTCTGTCTGTCCTTGATTGCAGGAGTGAAGTCTGGTGTGCGGGAGTCAGGGTTCCAGCTGCAGCTCATTCACCATAATCACCTCAGCCTTTAAGACCCGGTCAAACTTGCCACTCATCGTCAGATCATAGTCAAGACGACCATGTTAGTCTCGCTGTCGACTCAACCTGTTTGTTTTCGCTCTTTGTGTTTTTGGCCTGTTCTATTTACTTTTCTCCTGTGCCACAGATTATTGGAACCTGACTCCTGCCTCCGCTTCACTCCTGCCACCACCATCCTGCTTTCCACTACCGGACCTCCCTTTTGGACTCACCACGGACACTAGGACATTACGGTACCACACCTGCCCTGACCTGGATCTGTTACCCTCCCTGTAACCTGGACTTGCTCTTCCCTTATTATTGGAAACCTGGACTAATTGAACATTGTAAATAAACCTGTTAAACCTTCTCTGGCTTGGTGTAGTTGTCTGCATTTGGGTTCAAATCCAGTTAAATCATGACAGACTGTCCCTTGCTTCTTTATTGCTCCTCCCACTTCCTTTGTCTTGGCGGCTAAATTCGACTTTCATTCAGTTCAGAATCAATAGTAATCTAATCAATCAATCCCTTATCTTGTAAAAACACTAATGTTTAGTTCAAACTCTGTTCTACCCCGGCTCTCCCGGGCTTGACCTGAAGACTGATGGTTGGACATGACAGGTCCATACTTAAATATTTTAAACCTAACACAAACCCCCTAAATTTAACATAACAACCCTTTATAACCATCATACTAGGTGTGTTTTTTATTTGAAAAACAACAACCACAAATAAGCCAGGCCCCACTTAATTTGGTAGCTCACTTTTATGACCTAAATACTGCCTAACTTCACTACTGCTCCCCCTAGCCCTGGGCAACATTCCAATGAGATAAGATAATATCTTTCTCCTGGTTATACATTTTGTTAATCTTCAATTACCATCAGTAATCTAAAGATGGTAGTACACACAAAACATGATACAGATATCCCCAGTCCTAACCCATCAATAATTGTTTGTATCAATCTAATTCCTCATAACTAATCCATAAAACCACTCAAAATTTCTAGAGTATACAATGATTATTTAATTGATTACCCTAAATCTGCTACATGTGATCTCATCTCAAATGATCCATTATCAATTATTTGATCAACCCCCTAGGAAAATCTGTCTCCCCTTCTATTGTTCCTGTTGAAGTGCTAAGTCAATAGTAGCCAATTCAAACACCTCACAATTTGGATCAAAGGGTTCTACTCTTTCTCCCTCAAGGACTAGTCACGCCTTATCTTCCTCTTCCTCACGCTCAAAGCTGGGAAATAGACGTCTGTTAGGCTTCTCTCTCTTTTCTTTCTTTCCTCCTCCCCTGGGTCTGCATTGAAAAGAGTTATGGCCTGTCTTACCACAGTATCTGCATGGGGCCTCACACTCTCTGGCGAAATGCCCTCCTTTGTTACAGTTGAAGCATCGACCTCCCCCGCTGTAGCCTTCACTTTTCCCTGCCTTTACCCGCTATTTCCCCAAGAGTGGCCATTAGGTACTCTGCTCCTTTCTGCTCTTTATTGGCTCTGTCCTGTCTGTTATTCTGCTCATGATGGATTGCATGTCTCTCTGAGGCTATTACACAATTCAGTTATTTTCCCAACATACTCTCCGTGATCGGCCCATGGCAAAAGTGTCCTCTGGGCATCCCCTGAAACCCATTGCCCTCTAACGGCAGCCCAAACCTTACTATTCCTGTTTTGGGGTGGGTCATTCCTTCTACCGCTCTGGCCACGTCCTCTGTGTCCATGGCCTGTCTGCTAAATGGCATATTATTATTATTACTGTATACAGTGGGGAAAAAAAGTATTTAGTCAGCCACCAATTGTGCAAGTTCTCCCACTTAAAAAGATGAGAGAGGCCTGTCATTTTCATCATAGGTACACGTCAAACTATGACAGACAAATTGAGGAAAAAAGATCCAGAAAATCACATTGTAGGATTTTTAATGAATTTATTTGCAAATTATGGTGGAAAATAAGTATTTGGTCACCTACAAACAAGCAAGATTTCTGGCTCTCACAGACCTGTAACTTCTTCTTTAAGAGGCTCCTCTGTCCTCCACTCGTTACCTGTATTAATGGCACCTGTTTGAACTTGTTATCAGTATAAAAGACACCTGTCCACAACCTCAAACAGTCACACTCCAAACTCCCACTATGGCCAAGACCAAAGAGCTGTCAAAGGACACCAGAAACAAAATTGTAGACCTGCACCAGGCTGGGAAGACTGAATCTGCAATAGGTAAGCAGCTTGGTTTGAAGAAATCAACTGTGGGAGCAATTATTAGGAAATGGAAGACATACAAGACCACTGATAATCTCCCTCGATCTGGGGCTCCACGCAAGATCTCACCCCGTGGGGTCAAAATGATCACAAGAACGGTGAGCAAAAATCCCGAACCACACAGGGGGACCTAGTGAATGACCTGCAGAGAGCTGGGACCAAAGTAACAAAGCCTACCATCAGTAACACACTACGCTGCCAGGGACTAAAATCCTGCAGTGCCAGACGTGTCCCCCTGCTTAAGCCAGTACTTGTCCAGGCCCGTCTGAAGTTTGCTAGAGTGCATTTGGATGATCCAGAAGAGGATTGGGAGAATGTCATATGAAACCAAAATATAACTTTTTGGTAAAAACTCAACTCGTCGTGTTTGGAGGACAAAGAATGCTGAGTTGCATCCAAAGAACACCATACCTACTGTGAAGCATGGGGGTGGAAACATCATGCTTTGGGGCTGTTTTTCTGCAAATGGACCAGGACGACTGATCTGTGTAAAGGAAAGAATGAATGGGGCCATGTATCGTGAGATTTTGGAGTGAAAAACCTCCTTCCATCAGCAAGGGCATTGAAGATGAAAACGTGTCTGGGTCTTTCAGCATGACAATGATCCCAAACACACTGCCCGGGCAACGAAGGAGTGGCTTCGTAAGAAGCATTTCAAGGTCCTGGAGTGGCCTAGCCAGTCTCCAGATCTCAACCCCATAGAAAATCTTTGATTGGAGGGAGTTGAAAGTCCGTGTTGCCCAGCGACAGCCCTAAAACATCACTGCTCTAGAGGAGATCTGCATGGAGGAATGGGCCAAAATACCAGCAACAGTGTGTGAAAACCTTGTGAAGACTTACAGAAAAAAACGTTTGACCTGTGTCATTGCCAACAAAAGGGTATATAACAAAGTATTGAGAAACTTTTATTATTGACCAAATACTTATTTTTCCACCATAATTTGCAAATAAATTCATTAAAAATCCTACAATGTGATTTTTGGATTTTTTTTCCTCATTTTGTCTGTCATAGTTGACGTGTACCTATGATGAAAATTACAGGCCTCTCTCATCTTTTTAAGTGGGAGAACTTGCACAATTGTTGACTGACTAAATACTTTTTTTCCCCACTGTACATCTAAGGTTGCTGAGGCCCCTTTCATTCCCTGCCAATAGATTAGGTAAGGCTATCAGTGGGTACTGGCCCCCTCCTACTCTCTCACTGCTTCTTCATGCTCTTCTCCCATGTCTATATAGTGCCCTCTGGGAGGTGAAACCGGTCTGTGCATCATTGGTGGAGAGGTTGCTCTACTTCCTTGTTTCCTCTCCTCGCTCAGGTCTCGCATAGTTTGTTCCATTTCCTTCAGCTGTTTCGCGCCTCTTCTTACTTCCTCTTCCAATATTTTCACTTTCCTTTTTCTTTCTTCTCTCTCCCTGTCCTCCCTTTCTCTGTTCTTCTGCTCCGACTGGGTCCACCCCCCACCAAGCACCAGACCTCCCCTGTCGCCGTCACCCGTCAGGCTCATACGACTTTCTTCTTCCTGTAATCTGGACATGTTCTCAACCCCGTCTCGTATAGCTCTTGCTGCTTCTAGCAGTGCCCCTACCTCCTGTCTCCGATCGCCCAGATCGCAAGCCCTCACCCATTTTTCTCCTTCTTCCTCTTCTGGTCGCTTTATGATATTCGACTTTCCCCACAATGTCAAGCGTTGGAGCCATCAGTTTTGGTACTCTCGTATGGGGGTGGTGACGTAGGCAGTTCTGGGTTTAATCTGGGCGGGGGCGGAGCCGTAGGCAATCTGGATTCTTCTTTCTTGTCCTGCTTCTCCTTGTTGTTCTGTTTTTCTTCCCACATTTTCTTAAGTTTTCCCAACATTGCCAGTCCTATTCTTTCCTTCAGCCTTGCTTTCTCCATTGCTTCCTTGATTTTACCTCTTCTGGGTTCTCCTTCTTTCTTCCATTCTTCCTCAGTTTTCTGGGTTTTCCGCTTCAACGTTTCCAGTATTCTCCCTGGTTCGCCTCCTACAGGCACTCCATCGGGGGATAGTATACAACCATCTTCTATCCATTCCTTATAGAGTTTCTCTCCTCGCCTGCTCCATTCCTTCCCGTCCTTTCCTCCATTAGTTTCAAGTGTGGATTTTAGACCTTCAACATTCTTTCTGCTTCTCCGCTTGTCACGGTTTCGGCCTAGGCTGCTCCTCCTCCTTGTTCGGGCAGGCTTCGGCGTTCGCCGTCCCCGGAGTATTAGCTGCCACCGCTCTATGTTTCTGTGTTTGATTGCTTTTGTCTGTCTGTCACACCTGTGTCTGTTTGAGTGTTGATTATGTGTCTTATAAGTTCCTTGTTTTGCTCTATGGTAATTGTGTGTGTTGTTATTTTTCCGTTGCCTCTTGTATATGATACGTGTTTGTTTTTCCGTATCATTTTTCTATGTTTAGTGTTTTACGCGCTTGTGCGTAATGTTCCCTCGCCTCTTCGTGTTATTCGAGGTTGGGGTTTATACTATTGCTTTTGAGACTATTAAAAGTCTTGTTGGACTAAACCTCTGCTTCCTGCGCTTGACTCCTCCACCACATCCACGACGGTTTTATGACAGAACAACACACCATGATGGAGTCAGCAGGATCAGCGATGGCACCCGAATCCCTGCTGGACCGGATCAATTTCCAGGACGCCATGATCCAGCAACTCGGGACCGTCATGGACGAGGTGTCCAATGCCCTGCGCCGATTGGTGAACTCTGAGGTGGCCAAGGACCCTTACAACGTCGCATCACCAACGGCCAGTCCTCCTCTCTCAGTACCGGAAACCCAGTGGCATTCGGCTCTCACTCCCGAGGGCATA
>JAGTTL010000915.1:0-22278 GCA_036851935.1 Coregonus suidteri
AGGGATCAAGGTTTTCCAAACATTTTATCATCGTTTTTTTGAAAAGTTTTAAACTACTGAACAAAATATAAACAAACATTCAAAATTTTTTGGGGGTACAGTGCATAAAAGGAATCAGTCATTGAAATACATTCATTAGGCCAAATCTATGGATTTCACTGACGGGGGGCAGGGCGCAGCCATGGGTGGGCCGGGGAAAGGCATGGGCCCAAACCTTTTGGGAGCCGGCCCCCCCCCATCAGCCAATGAATGTTTTTTCCCCCCCTAAAGGGCTTTTTTTACAGAAAAATACTCCGTTTCATCAGCGTGGGTGGCTGTCTCAGATGATCCTGCAGGGAAGAAGCCAGATGTGGGGGCCTGGGTTTTGCAGGTTACACGGGGTCTACGAGGGCACCAGTTGGACGTTCGGGCCCAAATTTCGGAAAAGAAATTTAATTCAATTCTTGGAACAGCTCTTGAACATTCCTGCATCGCATCCAAATTGCGCACCCCTCAAATGTAGAATCTGGGGCTTTGTTTGTGTGACAAAGGCACATTTCAAGTGGCCTTTTTTTTACCCAGCAAGGTGCCCGTGAAATGTCATGCTTTTTAATCCTTTTTGATATCCACCCCTGTCAGGGGGATGGATTATCTTGGCAAAGGAAAATCTCACTAACAGAAGGGGAAACAAATTTGTGCCCAAAATTTGGAGAATACTTTTTGTGCATTTGGAAAATTCTGGGTCTTTTATTTCACCATGAACAGGGGACCAACCTTTCTGTAAGTTATATATTTTTCTGTATAGTTTAAAGAAAATTTTCCAAAACACATCATTTTTTTTTAAATTGTCCTGTTTGGTAAAAAACAGGGTAAACTAACGGAAATGTTACCAACAAAGAGAACACAATCCAACAATTATAATAATAAAAAAAAAAGATTGTAGACAGGAATTAATCCCAATGACAATGGTGCTTGGCTATATCTGGGGTGCCAATACCTAGTCAATGGTGTTGGCTATATACATGGGTCCAATACCGGTTTTTAAAAAGTTTTTCCTAATTGTTTTTTAAAAAAAAAAATACAAATTTACATAAGTATTCAACCCTTTACTCAGTACTTTGTTGAACCCTTTTTGGCAGCTTACAGCTCGATTTCTTGGGTATGACCTACAAGCTTGGCAACCTGATTTGGGAGTTTCACCTTTTCTGTCGATCCTCTCAGCTCTGTCAGTTGGTGGGGACGTTGCGTACACTATTTTTTGGGATCTCCAGAGATGTTCAATCTGGTCAAAACTGGGGGTCTGGCTGGGCCCCGGGGGCCCTTCGCCCCCAGTTGTATCCTTAGCGCTCTGGAGCAGGTTTTCATCAGGATCTCTCTGTATTTCTCCGTTCTTATTCCCCCGATCCTGACTATCTCCCCCGCCTCTGAAAAAACATCCCCACGCATGATACTGCCCCGACCATGCTTCACCCAGGAATGGTGCCATTTCCTCAACATTCACCTTGGCTCAGGCAAAAAATTTTAATCTTGGTAAAATCATACCGAGAATCTTGTTTTTCATGGTCGAGTCCTTTAGGTGCCTCGTGGAAAATCCCAAACGGGCTGAACTTGGAGCCCTTTTAAAAATGATCATCGGGGTTTTTGGTCACCCCCCTGACCTCTGGCTTGGTTTTTGCTCTGACTGCAAAGTCAAATGTGGGGTGTTATTTTGACAGGTGTGTGCTTTTCAAACCGTCCCAAACAAAGAATTTATCTAGGTGGACTCCAACAAGTTTAGAAACATCTAAAGGAAAATCAAAGGAAAACATTTTTATGAGGAAATTGAAATATAAAAGTGATTAAAAAAAAAGTTTTTGGGGAAACCATTTAGGAGCTGGAGTTTTTATGTGTCTATGCATTTTGGGTAGAGTGGCGTTTCCCCGGCGGTTTTTTAGGCGTTTAAAGGACAGTTTGTGGCTGTTTTTCCCGGCCTGGGGTGCATTTCCCTTTTTTTGGGGGGAGCGGGCATTCATGGATGGTCAAAAGTGTGCATTTCTTCACCGGTAAAGCGCCTGTTTCCCCTCCCTCTCAGTGACGGGACTGTGGTTTGGGACTGCTCCCCCTCTGAGATGCCTCAAGGCCCTCCTCTGCACCCTGTCTATTTGGGCCTGCTGCTTTTTCTGCACCCAAACAGCACTCCACGTATTCCAAAAAGGGCCGGGCCATGTAGATAACTGTGCCCAGATTTTCAGAGGACATTACTGGCAAAGAAAGTCAAAAGGATTTTGAGGCCTTTTTCCACGGGGCTGCCCCGGGTGTCCCACTGGGGTTTAGAGTCTAGATGAAAACCAAGATACTTGGTTTTGTTCCCACTGGTACTTCCTGTCCCCCTAGGTTAGGGGTGCGGTTTGGATGGTCCTCTGACCAAGGGCTAAATGTGCCAGTTCCCATACCCCTGCCCTCTTTCGGTGGTGGCTTGGAGCCGGGCTAGTACCTTTGGGATACATTAAATGTCAGACAGATGTTGCAGGCTTTGCGTGATTACTCGATCAAAGGCTTTGGACCATCAGCCAGTAACCCCTCACCATTGTTGGTTTTATGGAGTTGATTCACCCGGGAGTGTTGGGTTTCACAAGGGCGGTAGTGTGCTGGGCTTTGGGAGGTAGTCATACTGATTGTGCACTCAGATAAAAAACGTCCCCCCCATAGGAGGTGTTAACAATGTTTTTCATGACAGGGATAGATCTTCTGCATGCTCTTTTAGTAGCCAGGCGAATGCCATAGGGCCCCATGCTTTTCGTGGGTGATCTGGTCAGACTTGCTTTAAATGCCAAAGCTGCAAAGCTCAAAATGCCCTTTTACATGGGCAGGGGGGAGGCAAGAGGTGTGGCGCTTTTCCATGCCTCAGCAAAAAAGCCATTCAAACAAAAACCCACTCGTCGTCTTCAATTTCCCTCGACCCGTAAATTTTCCCTCCCGATTTTTCTTTGGTCCCAGTCCTTGTTAATAAGTCCCCCATTTTTTTAGTTTTTTTCTTCTTTTTGGGCCTGGATTTTTTGATACTTGTTTTGCTTCCTTGATAATCATTTGCACTTGTTTTTGTATTTTCTCCATGTTTTATTTTTTCTCCCCATCTGTTGGGAAAAAATTCTGTATTTTTTCCCGGATGGCAAGGGCCCTTTTTCTTTTCCCGTACCAGGGCTTTTTCCAAATGTTGTTGTTTTTTTAATTTTTTTTTTGGCCAAAAATTTTAAAACAAAATGGGGAGTTTTAATGCCCCGGAAATTGGGCGTCTTTCCCAAACCCTTTGCAAACCAAACTTTTTTCCCCCCTTTTAAAAATGGAAGGGGCCAGGTTTCCCGTTTCGGGCCATAAAAATCGTGCCCAAAAGGGGCTCCTTTTTTTGTTCTGGGGTTAACCCGATGTCCTTTTTTTTTCCCCTGCCAAACCCGGGCCTTTTTTTCCTCTGGGTGTTGTGTTTGGAGAGAACAGCAGAACCCTTTGTGTAACCCGGATCGAGAGGAGCAAGTACAGTGGGTTGTGTTTATCAGGGTTAGGGGTGGAGTCCCCCCCTGGGGGTTTTCCCCTTTTAACCCCCTACCCCCTTTTTTTTGTATACGTTGGTGTCTTTTTAAAAATTGGCCCCAAACGTAGAAAATTTTCGTTTTACAGTCCGGGCAAATAAAAAAAGGGATTTTTCTCCGTTTTGTAACCCTTGGTTTTTTGTTTTTTTTCGTTGCCAATCGGGGGAAAATCCTTTTCCTGTTAAGAGCGAAAAGGGAAGGGGTTCCCCCCCTGGGGTGGTGTTTACTGGATGGGCGTTGCCCGCCCCCAAATTTTTTTTTTTTTAGATCGGGGTTAAGGCTTCTCTCTGTTTTTTTGATACGGGTTTATTTTTTTTTAAAATGGGGCCCAAATTGAGGAAAGGGGAAAAAAATTGGGACCCCCCCAAATCGAACAAGGGGGGTAAAAGGGTTTTTCTCCTGTAGGGGTTTTTTCATGTTGGGGTTTTTAAATTGGGGGCCCGTCTGGGAAAAAAAAATCTTCCCACAGCCAGGCCCGGGGGTTTAAAAAAATTTCCTTTTTCCCGTGGTTATCGTTCATGGATTTTTTAAAGCCACAGGGTGAGAGAAAAAATTTCCCCACAGGGCAGGGGCAGGGGGTTAAAAAGGGGGTTTTCCCCCTGGATGTATTTTGTTTATGGTGTTTTTAAAAATGGCCCCCGTTTGAGGGGAAACTTGGCCCCCAAAAGTCCCCGAGCAAGGGGGGTAAAGGCCCCTTTTTTCCTGGGTTGTTTTTTTCTGATGGGAAAAGTTTTAGCCCCAAATTGATGTTAGAAGGCCCTTTTTTTCAAAAATCTTTTTTTTTTTTTAGCCCGGGGAAAAAGGGGTTCTTTCCTGTATGATACTTTTTCAAAGTGTTTTAAAAAGGGGCCCGGGTTTTAGAGAAAAAATTTTCCAACATTTCCCGAAAAAGGGGGGGTAAGGCTTTTTCTTTTATGTTACGTTCATGGTTTTTTTAAGTTGGGGCCCCGCCCAGAGGAAAAAATTTTCCCACAGGTTCCCGGAGCCCGGAGAAAATTTTTCTTTCCCGAAAGGTATAAAAACATTTCATTTTTTTAAAAATGGGCCCCGCGAAAAAAAACTCTTTCCCCCAGTCAGGCCCCGGGGGGTAAGGGGGTTTTCCTCCTGTGTGTGTTTTGATTTAAATTTTAGCTCAGTTGGGTGTTTTTGAAGCATTTTACACAGTTTTTTAGCCCGGAAAAAAAAGGGGTTTCTCCCGTATTTTATACGGTTTATGTGTTTTTAAGTTTGCCCAGTGTTAAAAACTCTTCCCAAATCCCGGCAGGGGGTAAAAGGGTTTTTTCCTGTATGATTTACGTTCATTTTGGGTTTTTTAAGGTTTTTCAGATGGGGGAGAAAACTTTTTCCCCCCCAGGGTTTTTGGGGGGCAGGAAAAAGGGTTTTTCTTTCCCGTAGTATCCCCCCATTGTTGTTTTAAAATGGCCCCCGTTGAAAAGGGAAAAAAATTCCCAAAAGGGAAAAGCAAGGGGGTTAAAAAAGGCTTTTTTCCTGTAGTATATGTTTTATTTTTTTTTAAATTTCTTTAGTTGAGAAAAAAATTTTTACCAAAGGGGGGGAGGGGGGGAGTTAAGGCTTTTTTCTTCCCTTTTGGTTCTTTTTGATTTAACCTTTAGTTCAAAATGATTTTTTTGAAAAACAATTTTTTCCAAAAGGTTTTAGAAAGGGGAAATAAGGGTTTCCCCCCTGTATGTATTTTTCGTTCAGGGTTTTTTTAAGTGGCCCCTTTTTAGGGGAAAAAAAAATTGCCCCCCCCAGTCAGAGGGAGGGAGAAAAAGGGTTTTTTCCTGTTTTGGTTCTCTGATGGGGGCGGGGTTTTTGTTTAGGGGGAAAGTTATGAAGGGGATTTTTTCCCCCAAGGGACTGGAGCAGGGGAAAAAGGTTCTCTCCTGTATGGGATACGTTTCCCCCTTGGTTAGGTTTTAAAAGTTTTTTTAAATGTGAAAAATTTTTTCCCCACAAACCCGAAGGGGAGGGGTTTAAAGGGTTCCCCTTTCCCGTATGTTTTTTACGTCATGTAGGTTTTTTTAAAAGGTTTTAAAAACTTTCCCCCCCCCTTTTTTCCCTTTTTTTTTTCCTTGGGGGAAAATTTTTCCCACAGAAAAGGGAGGGGGTTAAAGGGGGTTCTTCCTGTTGTATAAAAATTTGTGGGAGTTTTAAAAAACGCCCGGGTTAGAGAAATTTCTTTCCCACAAGGGGAAAAGAGCCCCCGAGTAAGGGTTTTTCTTCTGTGTGCCAACCTTTTGGGGCAAAAGTTAAATGTTTTTTCCCGTCGAGAGAAAAACCCCTTTCCAAAAAGTAAGGAAGGGAGGGAAAGGCTTTTTTTTTTTTCCTGTTGTATTAAGGGGTTTATTTCCTTTTAAAAATGGGGGGCCCCGTCGAAAGAAAAAAATCTTTCCCCCCAGTCCCGAGCCCGGAGAAGGTTCTCTCCTGTGGGGTTTTTCTCTGGGTGACGGGGTTTTTGACAGTTTTGTTATGGGGAAGGGATTTGAAAACAGTTGGAGGCCCGGAATAAGGGGGTTCTCCCCCTTTTTATTGTTGTGTTTTTTTGGATGTTAAAAAAATTTGGTTCCAAAAAGGCCCCCCTTTGATTTTTTTGGGTTTTAATTTTAAAAATTCCTTTTTTACAGGGCGTAAAAGGGAATTTCAAGGGTTCTCTCCTTGTGTATTGTAGGGTTTTTTTTAAAAATTTTGATAGGGGAAATTGGGGAAAAAATTGGCCTCACAAAAGGGGGGCAAATGGTGAGGGGCCTCTTTGCTCTGTGTCTTTACTTCCCGTTGCCCCTTTGGAGTTAGAAAAATGGGGGTCAAAAAATTGGGCCCCTGTGTGGAAAAAAAAATCCAAAAAAAACCAACCTTTTTTTTTTGTTGGGGGGGGAAATTTATAACAGTGGGGGAGAAAAAAAAATATTTGGGTTTTCAAATGCCCCATTTTTCAGGGGGGGTTTTTTTTTTCTTACCAAAAAAATGTAGAAAGGGCCCGTCATTTTTTTTTACATTTTGGTACACTTTCCCAAATTTTGAAGGGACGGAAATCCCGGGGAAAATTTCCCCCTTTTTTATGAATTTTTTAAATAAAAATTTAAATTTTAAAATTAATTTTCAGAAAAATTTTGTTTTTTGAAAAACCTTTCCAACAGTAAAATTTTCCCGGGTTTTTAAAAAAACCCGTTTTTTTTTCTTTAAAGGGAAACCCCCTTTTTCCCCTTTTTTTCCTTTTAAATCCCCCCATTACCTGTTTTAAAAAAAACAAAAAGTCCCCCCACATCCCAAACAAACAAAAAACTTTCCAAAAAAAACCTTTTCCAACCCAAGGGCCCAAAGGGCCCGAGAAACTGTGTTAAAAGGGCAAGGCAGGGAAAAAAAATTTTTAGACCTGGCCCCCCAAAGGGTGGGGAAAGGGGGTTTCAGGGGCAATAGGTAAAAAAGCTTGGGGAGGGAAAAGGGAAAAAAAATTTTTTTTGGCCCCAAAAATTTTTAGAAAAAAAAAAGGGGGGGGAAACTTCCCAAAATGACGGTCCCAATTTCCCCCCCCCTTTTTTGGGGCTGGGGGGGGCCCTTTTCCAAAATTTTCCCCCTCGTTAGGGGGACCCAAAGGGGTCAATGGGGGGAAGGGGGGGAGGGAAACAAACCCCCGAAAAAATACACGGCAGGGGGCCTTGGGGCAAAGGGGTTTTTGAAGAAAAGCTGGGCCCACAGTTTTCAAAGAAAAAAACCCTTAGTAAAAAAAACTACGGGGCCCCCCCCGGAAATTTAAAACCTGCAAAGCAAGGCCCAAAGTCCCCCTTTCTCAAGGCCCCGCCCCCATGGGCCAGGCCCCTCTGAAAAATTTTCCAATGGGCCCCAATTTGGAATTCCCGAGGAGGAAGGGGGGGAAAGGGCATGGGGCCCGATGAGACAAAAAAGAGTTTTTTGGGGCTAAAACTCCACTCGCCATGTTTGGAGGAAGAAGAAGGATGAGTACAATCCCAAGAACACCTCCCCACCGTGAAAGCTGGAGGTGAAACATCAATTCTTTTGGGATGCTTTTCTGAAAGGGGACAGACGACTGACTGTATTGGGTAGGTGATGATTGGGGCCATGTATCGCGAGTCTTTGCCAACTCAGTAAGAGTCCTTGAGGTGCTGGTCTTCCATGCATTTATTTTTTTTATTTTTTTATTTCACCTTTAGTTAACCAGGTAAGCCATTGTAACAGGTTCTCATTTACAACGGCGACCTGGCCAGATAAAGCAAAGTAATGCATAAAAACACACAGAGTTACATATGGGGTAAAAAGAGAACATAATTCAAAATACCAGAAATACTATACATGTTTGCAAATGTAGCCAGTATGGAGGTAAGGCAATAATAAGGCTATAGTGCAGAATAATTACAATAGTATTACACTGGAATGCTAGATGTGGCAAGAGAATTATGTGCGAATAGAGATACTGGGGTGCAAAAGAGCAAAATAAATAACCATATAGGAGAGGAAGGTTAGTATGGGTGGCTAATTTCAGATGAGGCTTTGTACATGTTTGCAGTGACGGATAAGGTTCTCTGACAACTGATTCGATTAAAGGTTATTGAGGGAGATAAAGAGTCTCCAGCTTCAGAGATTTTGCAATTCGTTCCATTCATTGCAGCAGGGAACTGTAATGAATGGCTGCCCAAAGGCCCGGTGTTGGCTTTTGGAACATGAACCAGTGCGAATATACCTGCTGGAGCGACGACCCTTACGATGGGGTGCTGCTATGGTGACCAATGAGCTACAGATAAGCGGGGATGTGCCTAGCATGTGATTTATTCGATGGCACTGAGGTCCATTCGGGTTTTGAACGCCAGAACACATGTGAGATGTAGTGTAGACAAAAGCAAACAAGCAGCGTACAGGTCAACAGTGGTGGGTGAGTGTATGGGGCTTTGGAGACAAAACGTATGGCACTGTGATTAGACTTACATACCATTTGGTTTAGTTAGATGTGTTGTAGGCTATTTTGTAAATGACATCTCCGAAGTCACGGATGGCTTCAGTTAGGATAGGTCCGTTTTACGCGGGGCCATGTTTTGGCAGCATTAGTGAAGGAGGCTTTGTTTGCGAAAATATGAAGCGCGATTCTAGATTATACTTTGGATTGGAGATTGTCTTTTATGTGAGTCCTGGAAGTTGAGTTTTCACAGTATAGACCCTACTAACTAGGGATGGTGTAGTTTGTCCACTATACTCTATGTCCTACCCGTATGAAGAAGTGTGATGGTGTCTATAGTGCGGGTAGGGCGGGTGCACCAGCAGCGTTCGATTGAAAAGCATGACATTTTATTATTACAATAATCGTGTTTACGAGCAGTTGGAAAGGCTACGAATGATTGTGGTATGGCATTGAAGATCGTTTGGAGGTTTGGTAACACCGTGGTCAAATGAGAGGGAGGACCAGTATGGTATTAAAAAATGGTGTCTTTCTGCGTAGAGGTGGAATCTGAGAGTCCCAGCAGAAGAGCTGACATCATTGATATACACCGGAGGGAAAAGGGTCGGCCCAAGAATTGAACCCTGCTGGCACCCCCATAGAGAACGCCATAGAAGTCCAGACAAAACAGGCGCATTCCTCCGCTTTGACACACTGAACTCTATGCTTGAGAAAGTAGTTGTGTGAAACCAGGCGAGGCAGTCATTTGAGAAACAAGGCTATATTAGTCTGCAAATAAGAATGCAGGTGGTTGACAGAGTCGAAAGCCTTGGCCAGGTCGATGAAGACGGCCCTGCACAGTACTGTCTATTATCAAAATCGCGGTTATAATATCGTTAGAGGACCTTGAGCGTGGCTGAAGTGCACCCATGACCAGCTCGGAAACCGGGATTGCATAGCGGAGAAGGTACGGTGGTATTCGAAATGGTCGGTGATCTGTTTTGTTTAACTTGGCTTTCAATCACTTTCGAAAGGCAGGGCAGGATGGATATATAGGTCTGTAGCAGTTTGGATCTAGAGTGTCACCCCCGCCTCCCCCCCTTTGAAGAGGGGTGATGACCGCGGCAGCTTTCCAATCTCTGGGTATCTCAGGACGTATGAAAGAGGAGGTTGAACAGACTAGTAATATAGGGTTGCGACAATTTCGGCGGCTAGTTTATTAGAAAGAAAAGGTGTCCACGATTGTCTAGCCCAGCTGATTTGTGTAGGGGTTCCATATTTTGCAAGCGCTTTCAAAACATCATCTGTCTGATTTGTGGGAAGGAGAAGCGAAGGGGGGGGCGATGGCAAAGTTGTCAGCAGAGGGTGCAGAGTTTGGTGGCCGGGGTAGTGGTAGCCAGATGGAAAAGCATGGCCAGCTGTAGCAAAATGCTTGTTGAAATTCTCGATTTATTGTAGAATTTATATATCGGTGGTGATAGTGTTTCCTAGGCCTCAGTGCAGTGGGCAGCTGGGAGGAAGTGCTCTTATTCTCCATGGACTTTACAGTGTCCCAAAACTTTTTGGAGTTAGTGCTACAGGATGCAAAGTTTTCTGTTTGAAAAAGTTAGCCTTTGCTTTCAAGCTGACTGCTTGTGTTATTGGTTCCTAACCTTCCCTGAAAAGTTGCATATCGGCGGGGCTATTTGATGCTAATGCTGTACGCCACAGGATTTTTTTTGGCTGGTCAAGGGCAGTCAGTCTGAGGAGACACCAGGGCTATATCGGTTCTTAGTTCTGTATTTTTTGAATGGGGCATGTTTATTTAAGATTGAGAGGAAATTACTTTTAAGAAACAACCAAGGCATCCTCTACTGACGGGAATGAGAAATCTATTATCCATCCAGGATAACCTGGCCAGGTCCATTGAGGAGGGCCTGCTCGCTAAAGTTTTTTAGGGAGCGTTTGACAGTAGTGAGGGGTGGTTCGTTTGACCGCGGACCCGTTAACGGACACACCCACCCCCGCAGGCAATGGCGGTGATCGCTGGATCCCTGGTTGAAGACATCTGAGGTGTATTTACGAGGGTATGTTGTCGGATGATATCTATGAGTGTACCCAGGTTTAAGGTTTGGGTTGTATCTGGTAGTTCTTGATAATTTCGTGAGGTTGAGGGCATCTAGCTTGGTTGTATGATGGCTGGGGTATTAAGCATATCCCCAATTTATGTCACCAAGCAGTACAAACTCAGAGGTATAACTGGGTGGCAATCAATGCCACATATGGTGTCAAAGGGCACATGTGGGGGGCCTGAGGAGGGGGTCTGTATCCAGCAGGCAAAAAGTGAGAGACTTATTTCTTGGAAAGGTTGAAGTTTTTAGAAGTACGAAGCTCAAACTGTTTAGGGGCACAGGCCTGGATCGTATGATAGTAGCTTCTGCAGGCTATCTCTACACTTATATTGCAAAACTCCACACCCTTTGGCAGTGCTATCTAACAAACGGAAACTGTTAAGAGTTGGGGATGGCAATTTCGCAATTTTTGGTTGGCCCTTCCTGAAGCCCGGATTCAGACACTGCTAGACAACATCCAGGGTTGGCAGAGTGTACTACGCAGTGACTAACTCCAACTTTAGGAAGTAGACTTTCTGATATTTTATGTGCAAGAAACCAAGACCTTTGCGGATTAAAGAAGTCAACAAAATGATAGCTCCTGGGGAGTAGGATTGATACTGGGCGGGTCTACAGGCCCTGGGTTAGCCTCTACCTCACCAGAGGGAACAGAGGAGGACTAGAATCAGGATACGGCTAAAGGCTTTAAGAACTGGTTCTCTAGTGCGTTGGGTACCATAGAATAAAGGGGCAGATTTTAAGGGGGTTATAGAAAAGATTCAGGGCAGTCTGAAAAAGACAAGGAGTATGGAAGGGATATGAGTTAAAGTGGCGTTAAACCTACGCGTTGGGTAACACTGAAAGAGATAGTATCTCCTAGAGGCATCAATTGAGTCGGTCCTCTGAGTGTATGGGTGGAGGAACAAAGGAGCTAACCAAGGCAGGTTTAGCTAGGCTGGGGGGGTCTACAGTGATATATAGTACAATTAGAAATACGAAACAACAATAATAATAACCATGTTTGGACTGAAGCTTAAACATAAACAGTGATGTAGTACCGTTAAAAAGGAACAGTCCAGCAGATATATCAGCTGTATAGCTGAGTTATCATATAGGTCCGGGTGGTGAATGAAGCGCTAGTGAGTAAGAGGGCCACGGCCTAGCGTGTGCTGACGTCCGTTTTGTTGTATCCAGCTGGTTGCGATGAAGCCCCGGAGTTAAAGGTCCAGTGATTCAGTGATGCTGCCGAGCCGGTTCCTATTTTTAAGACTGTTGATGTGTTCTGGGGTCGATAAGGCGCAGGCGATGCTGACTGGCCGAGATATCCGGTGATCACATTGTCCAGTGATTAAAATTAATCCCGGCGGGGGGAAAAAAATCAAATGTTCTGGGTGAAACACCGCTAGCTGTGGCTGGAATAGCAAGTAGCTAGTTCAGTAGCTAGTTCGTTTAGAAAGTGAGTAAGCGTGTGCTAACGGGCCAGGGCTAGCAGATGGATGGAATCTTCGTGGTTACGTCGTAACCACATCATACGATTTTCGTCGGCAGACCAGTCGTGTAGGATCGGCGGGGCTCCGTGTTCAATACTAGGTGGTCCAGTCTCGGTTTGATAGAGAGGTAGATAGCCGTGGGGATGGGCCTAGCTCAGGTTGATTATTCCAGACCCACAGCGTCCGTTTTGTTGTAGCCAGCTGGTAGCGATGAATCCGGAGTTAAAGTCTCCAGTGAATCAGTGATCAGCATGACAACGACCCTTAACACCACAGCCAGGGCAACTAAGAGAGTGGCTCTGTAAGAAGCATCTCCAGGTCCTGGAGTGGCCTAGCCAGTCTCCCAGACCTGAAACCCAATAGAAAATATTTGGAGGGAGCTGAAAGTCCGTATTGCCCAGCGACAGCCCTGAAACACTGAAGGATCTGGAGAAGGTATGTGAGGAGTGGGCCAAAATCCCTGCTGCAGTGTGTGCAAACCTGGTCAAGACCTACAGGAAACGTATGATCTCTGTAATTGCAAGACAAAGGTTTCTGTACCAAATATTAAGTTCTGCTTTCTGATGTATCAAATACTTATGTCATGCAATAAAATGGAATGAATTACTTAAAAATCATACAATGTGATTTTTCTGGATTTTGGTTTTAGATTCCGTCTCTCACAGTTGAAGTGTACCTATGATAAAAATTACAGACCTCTACATGCTTTGTAAGTAGGAAAAACCTGCAAAATCGGCAGTGTATCAAATACATGTTCTCCCCACAAAGTGTTTTATAGAAACCCAGCCCGAAAAACCCCAAAGAGCAAGCAATGCAAAATGTAGAAGCCATATCATATCCTCCACTCACTATCACAAGGGTTAGTGTCATTCTCCACTCACCTAACACAAGGGGTTTAGTAACTACACAGACTCATTTAATAGAACTTTAAAACACTGGCAGTTTGTCTACTTCACTTTCTTTAGTCTACTCTCTGATCACTCCAGTGAATAAAACAAATGCTGGCAATACTGGTGTCAAACCATTGTAATGGTCAGTAGCATGAAATAATATCTACCTTCTCATTGAAACGTTCTACTGCAACTTTTAATGCCAGTGGGAAGTTGGAATGAATAACACAAACTTTGTTAGATAACCCTTAAGGCTGCTCTTACCATGAGAAACAATTTTCCCAATCTTCTCCTCCTCTTCTTCATCTTTAATGTTGACATTCAGCTCCAGTGTTTGACTGCAATCTTCTCCAGCTTCACTGATGCCATCTCTGGATCCTGCAGTGCCAAACTGGGCTCCACTGTCACAATCAGGACCCAGTGACTGTAGGTTTGGACTCAGTGTGGAAGGAGAGAGGTAGGCTGGGTTTGTCCTCACTATTGATGTTACCGGCCTCAGATTTAATTCTTGTCGTCCTGTAGTAACAATGAGAAACAGTCACAAAAAGTTATTGTCTTGACAGTTCTGGCACTTTCTTTATTCTCTAAAAATATATTTATTGTTGTTAAATCATCTAATTCAGTGCTTGACTTGGACTGAAATAGGTGCCGGTAACTGTTATATTTAGGTGCAGGAGCTCCACAATACTGTTGAGCTAACATTCTATAAGAGGAACAGGAGCTCAAGCACTAGATATTTGAGGTGCCGGTGCTTAACATATAGCAGAATTTTCCCAAATTCACATACAGTACCAGTCAAAAGTTTTAGAACACCTACTCATTCCAGGATTTTTCTTTATCTTTACTATTTTCTCTACATTGTTGATTACAAAGATTCTACAAAGCTGTCATCAAGGCCACTTTGAGGAATCTAAAAGATTTGTTTAACACTTTTTTGGTTACTACATGATTCCATATGCGTTATTTCATAGTTTAGATGTCTTCACTATTATTCTACAATGTAGAAAATAGTACAAATTAAGAAAAACCCTTGAATGAGTAGGTGTGTCCAAACTTTTGACTGGTACTGTAAATGCATAAATGAAAAAAGCCATTTAGTACAAGGTCACTGTTTGTTTTAGGCAGCACTATGTACTATTTTCCTGAATAACCTTGTAGTCACTGTATTATTTCAATCAAAAACCAATTATATTTTCTGTTCACACCATAGTAACATTTATCGATAAATACAGAAACAACTGAATGGTGTCTGAATATCAAATCAAATGTTTCTTTATTGGCCACATGGGCCGAATACAAACAGGTGCAGACATTACAGTGAAATGCTTACTTACAGCCCTTAACCAACAGTGCATTTATTTTTAATAAAAAGTAAAATAAAACAACAACAAAAAAGTGTTAAGAAAAAAAAAGAGCAGAAGTAAAATAAAATAACAGTAGGGAGGCTATATATACAGGGGGGTACCGGTGCAGAGTCAATGTGCGGGGGCACCGACTAGTTGAGGTAGTTGAAGTAATATGTACATGTGGGTAGAGTTAAAGTGACTATGCATAAAATAATTAACAGAGTAGCAGCAGTGTAAAAAGATGGGGTGGGGGGGGGGGGGAGTGCAAATAGTCCGGGTAGCCATGATTAGCTGTTCATGAGTCTTATGGCCTGGGGATTTAATATTACTGGAGAAGTGGGTAGCTGCCCGCTGCCTCCTCCGGGACACTTCTCCTGTTTGCATAAAGTTAATCAGTCTGTTGATTGTGGCCTGTGGAATGTTGTCCCACTCCTCTTCAATGGCTGTGCAAAATTCCTGGATATTGGCGGGAACTGGAAACAAGCTGCGGTACAAGTCGATACAGAAAATCCCAAACATGCTCAAAAGGGTGACATGTCTTGTGAGTATGCAGGCCATGGAAGAATTGGGACATTTTCAGCATGTTCAATTGTGTTACAGATCCTTGCGACATGGGGCCGTGCATTATCATGCTAAAACACGAGGTGATGGAGGTGGATGAATGGCAGGACAATGGGCCTCAGGATCTTGTCATGGCATCTCTGTGCATTCAAAACTGCCATCGATAAAATGCAATTGTGTAGTTGTCTGTAGCTTATGCCATCCCATTCCATAAAAACCCCGATACCACCATGGGGCACTCTGTTCACAACATTGACATCAGCAAACCGCACGCCCACACAACGCCATACACGGTGGTCAGCAGTTGTGAGGCTGGATGGGCATACTGCAAAACTCTCTAAAACAACATTGGAGGCAGCTAATGGTAGAGAAATTAACCTAACACTCTCTGGCAACAGCTCTGGTGGACATTCCTGCAGTCAGCATGCCAATTGCATGCTCCCTCAAAACTTGAGACATCTGTGGCATTGTGTTGTGTGAAGAAACTGCACATTTTAGAGTGGCATTTTTGGATTTGTTAGGGATCCCCATTAGATGCTGCCAAGCACATACTCAGCTACCCTTGTCCCCAGCACAAGGTGCACCTGTGTAATGATGATCATGCTATTTAAATCAGCTTCTCTTGATATTTCCCCACCTGTCAGGTGGATGGATTATCTTGGCAAAGGAGAAATGCTCACTACCACCTACTGTACTGGTGTGTGAGGCCATTCACAGACTACATACATTAAATTCATTGATATGGTAATTAATACAACATTTCCCTGCCAAGTATTAGCCCGCTCTAAAAAATGTGAGGGGAAAATGTTCTACGTTCGTGCAGGTGACTGACCTCCTCAGACCAATTGGCAATACGCCCAGAACATTGTTCTGGGAACCAAAAGGGATATCTCAGTTTCAAGGTCTCAGCTTGGAGAGAAGAAGCCTTGTGAGGTATTGGTCGGTCAGGATGCAGGAACCAAATGTTAATGATTAATTAATTATTAATAAGCTAAATCATGTAAATATAACTTCAATCAATCAATCAATTTTATTTTATATAGCCCTTCTTACATCAGCATAATATCTCGAAGTGCTGTACAGAAACCCAGCCTAAAAACCCCAAACAGCTAGTAATGCAGGTGTAGAAGCACGGTGGCTAGGAAAAACTCCCTAGAAAGGTAAAACCTAGGAAGAAACCTAGAGAGGCAACCAGGCTATGAGGGGTGGCCCAGTCCTACTCTTCTGGCTGTGCCGGGTGGAGGATTATAACAGAACCATGCCAAGATGTTAAAAAAATGTTCATAAGTGACAAGCATGGTCAAATAATAATCAGGAATAAATCTCAGTTGGCTTTTCATAGCCGATCATTAAGAAGTTTTTAAAAACAGCAGGTCTGGGACAGGTAGGGGTTCATAACCGCAGGCAGAACAGTTTTAAACTGGAATAGCAGCAAGGCCAGGCGGGACTGGGGACAGCCAAGGAGTCACCACGGCCGGTAGTCCCGAACGTATGGTCCTAGGGCTCAGGTCTCTCAGTTGGCTTTTCATAGCCGATCATTAAGAGTTGGTTGAAAACAGCAAGTCTGGGACAGGTAAGGTAGGGGTTTCGTAGCCGCAGGGCAGAACAGTTGAAACTGGAATAGCAGCAAGGTCCAGGCGGACTGGGGGACAAGCAAAGGTGTCTCATGCCCGGTAGTCCTGAACGTATGGTCCTAAGGGCTCAGGTCTCTCAGTTGGCTTTTCACATAGCCGATCATTAAGAGTTGAAACAGCAGGTCTGGGACACAGGTAGGGGTTTTCTTAGCCGCAGGCAGACACAGTTGAAACTGGAATAGCAGCAAGGCCAGGCGGACTGGGTGGGGACAGCAAGGTGTCATCATGCCCGGTAGTCCTGACGTATGGTCCTAGGGCTCAGGTTCTCAGAGAGAAGAGAGAACGAGAGAATTAGAGAGAGCATACTTTAAATTCACACAGGACACTGGATAAGACAGGAGAAGTACTCCACAGGTATAAACCAACTAAGCCCGAAAACCCCCCAGCCCCCCGACACATAAACTACTGCAGCATAAATACTGGAGGCTGAGACAGGAGCGGTCCGGGAGACACTGTGGCCCCATCCGAAGAAAACAACCCCCGGACAGGGCCAAAACAGGAAGGATATACCCCCCACCCACTCCGCCAAAGCCACAGCCCCCGCACCACTAGAGGGGATATCCCCAACCACCAACTTACAATCCTGAGACAAGGCCGAGTATAGCCCACAGAGGTCTCCACCACAGCACAAGGGGGGGGGGGGGGAAACCAAGGGGGGGGGGCCCGGCCCACCCAGACAGGAAGATCACGTCAGTAACTCAACACCCACTCAAGTGACGCACCCCTCCAAGGGACGGCATGAACTTGTCTGTGTAAGCAGTCTATAGGACAACTAACGGGACTGGCCCGGCAGAGCTCCCGCTCCCCGCCCGACATGTATATGGGTGCTTTTATGTTTGTTGGAAACTCTCCAGCTTGCTGATAAAAAAATAATTATTCATTTAAGTTTGACTTTGAGTCCCTTCGTGGCGATTTGTCCACGACAAAAATCCACCACGCCCATTCCACTATTTAACCCCATCTAGTCCTAACGCCAGACCACTACCACTCAACAGCAGCCTGCAGCTGTTCTGTGCAGTAAATCCTCGCAATTGCAAGTACTTCTCTGCCGCTGCCACCACATCCTCTATTTTCTCGGAACTTTTTTTATCCATTTCTGCAGTACAAATTGAAAACCATTGTTGCTTGCTATAAAATGCTAAAAAGCCCACCTTACTGAAGCACATATTCTTCCCATGCACTCTCTCTTGGTCTCTGCCTACTCACAAGGAATCCTCTCAAGATCCCTCACCCTGTACCCATCTTCCTCTACCACTCTCTTTTCACTGCTGCTTCTGCTACAACACTTTCTGTACTACTGTAACCCTGGCAAAACCTCAATCTAATAATAATAATAATAATAATAATATTCCATTTGGCAGACGCTTAATTTATCCAAAAGCGACTTACAGTCATGTGCGCCATACATTTTTTTACGTATGGGTGGTCCACCCTCGGGTGGTGATCGAACCCACTACCCGTTACAAGTGCCATGCTCTAACCCAATTGAGCTACAGTTGAGAGCTACAGAGGACCACAATCTGCCTTTCTCTCCTTCTCCTCTGCTAAAGACTACCATACATCCTCACCCCTGAACAACCTCAAGCTATCCAGCCCCGTTAGCACCCCACAAACTAACACACAGAACTTTTTCTCCACCGATACCACACATTTCTTCATCTCATGCCCTCACTGCACATCTGCATCCTCAATCTAGGCATCTCCTCACACCTACACAACTGCTGCACAACAGGCCCTAAACTTCAAAACTCACCCCTAAAACTATGTAATATTTACGGAACAAAATCGCTCACGTGGGATAACTGACACTTCCTACCTTGATCTTATTCTGGCATGAGACTATGCATCAAAAAAAAAATCCAGCCTTACACATAATCAATGTATTCGCTCTGTTTCCCCACGCTATACTAACACCAGATCTACTACAGCACCTCACACCAAACGGGAAGGGCGTCAACAGACAACCCGGAATCTCATTTCAATCTCACTGCTTCATCCTCAAACACGTTACAAACCTAAACACTGTTATCAACTCCTTTCAAATGGACACCTCCTGTTCCGGAGAGTAATTCAAGTCACAATTCCTGTCTCTAAATCACCGTAATCCGCAGCGGCGCCCCGCGCCACCGCCCCCCCCGCTCCCTCTGGACAGAGGAGAAACAATAAATCCCACACGATTCCACTCATGTACCTTCACCAATTCAACATTCCCCCCAACATCTACTCCAACCTAAAACTGACACCAACATATGTATCCATTCCATCTCCTGTATCCATCTCTCTACAAATCTCACACACCAAATGGGCCACTGGGCAGAAATATCCTTATCATCCTTGGAACGAGGCCCGGGAACTCGGAGTTCCTCACGCAGGTAATTCATCGTCATTCCTCAACATTCTCGCAAGTTCCATCTTCCGAGCTACTGGAGGAACATATCCCCTTTTTTTTACACTTGACGAAACCCTCCTTCACCACACCTGCTTTCCTCAACACATCAGCACCTTATCAGCTGTCATCACTGCACCATGCCACCAACAGTTAATTAAGTTTAATTGACAATTGACACAATACCTGTTATCATAGGTTACAGCTAGAAGATGCAACTTGCAGGAGCTTTGCAGTTGTTGTTGTGTTGCATGATGTACACTTTGAATGATAGAGTTTTATAAAATCTCCGGAAAGGAAATATAGCCTAATATTTGCTAAAATTCAATGCCAGAGGGGTAAGCCTACAAGCCGAAAACACAGCCATTTATTTTAAGTGTTTCTAAAAAAAATGAAATTAAAAAGGAAAAATGATTGGAACCATTTTCCCTGTTTGACCGCTAGGTTTTATATGACGCCATTTTTGCAAAATACAAATAATAAAAAAAAATGTTTATTCCAGACTTTACTCAGTATACCTGTTGTTGAAGACTCCTTTGGCCGTGAAAATTTTTACAGCCAAAAGGGGCCTAAGTCGTCCTGGGTATGACCGCTACAAGCTTGGCAAAACCTGTATTTGGGGAGTTTCTCTGCAGATCCTCTCAATATTGTCAGGTAAGATGGGTAGTGTCGCACGCCACAGCTATTTTCAGTTCTCTCTGTACTGTTGACTCTCAGTTCAATCTTTCCCGCGATCCTGAACTAGTCTCTCACAGTCCATGCCACGGAAAAAACATCCCATGACAGCATGATGTTGTTGCCAACCACCCCCCACCCACCCACCCCACCCATGCCACCACCATGCTTTGCCGTTGGCGATGGTCGCCAGGATTTCCTACAAGACGTGACGCTTGAACATTCAGGCCAAAGAGTTCACTTTTTTGGTTTCATCAGACCAGAGAATCTTGTTCTGTTTTTCGGTTACGGAGAGGTCCTTAGGTGTTTTTGGGCAAACTCCCAGCGGGCAATCATGTGCCTTTTCATGAGGAGTGCATCCATCTGGCCAACTTACCATAATGGCCCTGATTGGTGGATGCGCAGCGAGAGATGGCTTGTCCTTCCTGTCAGGTTCTCCGCATCAACCGGGGGTAACGCAGTGACCACCTGATTCTCTGGTGACCTCCCTTACCAAGGCCCTTCTATCTCCCTCTCCCCCGATTGCTTGTTTTTTGTCCGGGGGGGGTCCAGATCTAGTAAAAGTATTGGGTGGTTTCCAACATTTCGATTTCCCCATCTTAAGAATGGAGGGCCTTTTTGATCATATCCTGGACTAAACAATGACTTGAACACGACAGGTGCAAAGCCTAACATCATGTGCAAAAGGGCCTTGGGGTAACGTCAGCACATTTCAATGATATCTATTTTTTCCTAACGTAGGCTGTTTCATTTCTGATCTAGTGAGACTTTTTTTTTCTGTTTTTATAAACCGTATCAGGTATAGCTACTTACCGCTATAGATACAGTAAAGCTAATAACGTATGGGCCAGTTTGTTAATTACTGGTATCTACTTTAGCAGCAAACCCATGTGTTGTGGACATCTAACAACTATTTTGGATTTGGACGGCGTCCATACTGTAAATGGTAGTCTCAGGCTTCACTAACTAGCGTTACTACTGTTTTAGGTGGAAGCTATTCTTTTGCTACTCTTCAAACAAAATACTAATGTGATAATTTCCCATATTTCCCTATCACAAAAAAATAATAATGTATGCTGTAAGTCGCTTTGGATAAAAGCTTCTGCTAAAGGGCATATGATTATTATTATTATTAATATCATTCATCTTTCATGCGTCCCTAGGATGGGTGCGTCACTTGAGGTGGTTGAGTTACTGACGTGATCTTCTCCTGTCTGGGGTTGGCGCCCCCCCGTTTGGTTTTGTCTGTGGTGGAGACCTCTGTGGGGCTATACTGGTCCTTGTCTCATGATTGTAAGGGTTGGTGGTTGAGGATATCCCTCTAGTGGTGCGGGGGGGGCTGTGCTTTGGCAGAGTGGGGGGGGTTTTTAATCCCTTCCTGTTTGGCCCTGTCCCGGGGGTTTCTTCGGATGGGGCCCAGTGTCCTCCGGGCCCGCTCCTTCCAGCCTCCATATTTTTTGCTGCAGTAGTTTTGGTCGGGGGGTGGGGGGAGTTGGTTAGGGAACTGGAGTACTTCTCCGTCTTATCCATTTTCCTTGTGAATTTAAGTATGCCCTTTAACTCTAATCTCTCGTTCTTCTTTCTTATAGAAACCTGAGCCCTAGGAAACCCTAGTCAGGAAAATACCGGGAAACTGACCCCCTTGCGTCCCCCCGGCCCCTGGCCTTGCTGCTATTCCCTTTTTTAAATTTTTGCCTGCGGTTCGAAACCCCTACCGCCCAACCTGCTGTTTTCAATCTTAAAGATCGGCTATGAAAAACCCCTGAAAACCTAGCCCCGGACCCTACCCTCGGGGCTACCCGTTGGTGACCCTTGCTGTCCCCATCCCTGGCCCTTTGCTGCTATTCCGTTTTTAAATGTTCTGCCTGCGGTTAGGAAACCCCAACCCTTTCCCCCGACCCGCTGTTTTTAACTTTAATGATGGCTATGAAAAGCCATGGTTTTTTCCTGATTATTTTTTGAACGCTGTCAAATTTTTGAACTTTTGAAAATTTGGCAGGTTCTGTTAAAATTCCCACCCGCACAGCCAAAAGGAATGGCCCCCCCCCATAGCCGGCCTCTCTGGGTTTTTTCTAGGTTTTGGGGCCTTTTAGGGAGTTTTTTTTAGCCACCGTGCTTCTAAAAACCCGCTTAATAGCTGTTTGGGGGTTTTAGGCTGGGTTTTTGTACAGCATTTGAGAATTAGCTGATGTCGAAGGGCTTATAAAAAAAAAAATAAAAATTTTTATAAAAAAAATAAATATACTTTTTCAAGTTTTTCATTTTGGGTTAAAAAGATTCAAAGAAAACTTAAAAGTACTTTTTTGGGAAAAGTCTGTGGAGTTTTTTTAAACTACCCAAATTAAAACAGGTTATTACTACTTAAAACAATTCATTCATCTATTGTGTTCCTACGAAACCCCCACGTGTTGAAGGGTACTACTTAAAGTTATGCCGGGGATACAAGGGGAAAATACTCCTGTTTTTTTCCTCTCATTTCCCCTGGGTTTGGTTTTTTAATTTCCAAAATCTGTTCTGTTTCAATGATTATTTAATGAACAGCTGGGAGTACATTTTTGATACAGGGAACTCTTTTGAAGGCCTATTTAATTGGTTTTTGTTTTAGGTCCCCAAGATATAACCCCCAAAAACTTTGAGAATTATTTTTTATTTTAAAAAGCCTCCATTATGGTAAAAATCCTAATGCAGGGGGTTTTAAATTTCACTCTTTTTTTCCTCATCTAGAAACGTCCTCTGGTTTTGACATTTCCCCCTCGCAATAAAAGAAATTTCAACATTT
>JAGTTL010000916.1:0-10000 GCA_036851935.1 Coregonus suidteri
ACACAATACCCCATACTGACAAAGTAGAAACAGGTTTTTTAGAAATGTTTGCAAATGTATTAAAAAAACTAGTATTCAGACCCTTTACTCAGTACATTGATGAAGCACCTTTGGCAGCGATTACAGCCTCAAGTATTCTTGGGTATGACGCTACAAGCTTGGCACACCTGTATTTGGGGAGTTTCTCCCATTCTTCTCTGCAGATCCTCTCAGGCTCTGTCAGGTTGGATGGGGAGCATCGCTGCACAGCTATTTTCAGGTCTCTCCAGAGATGTTAGATCGGGTTCAAGTCCGGGCTCTGGCTGGGCCACTCAAGGACATTCAGAGACTTGTCCCGAAGCTACTCCTGCATTGTCTTGACTGTGTGCTTAGGGTCGTTGTCCTGTTAGAAGGTGAACCTTTGCCCCAGTCTGAGGTCCTGAGCGCTCTGGAGCAGGTTTTCATCAAGGATCTCTCTGTACTTTGCTCTATTCATCTATCCCTCGATCCTGACTAGTCTCCCAGTCCCTGCTGCTGAAAAACATCCCCATAGCATGATGCTGCCACCACCATGCTTCACCGTAGGGATGGTGCCAGGTTTCCTCCAGACGTGACGCTTGGCATTCAGGCCAAGAGTTCAATCTTGGTTTCATCAGACCAGAGAATCTTGTTTCTCATGGTCTGAGAGTCCTTTAGGTGCCTTTTGACAAACTCCAAGCGCTCATGTGCCTTTTACTGAGGAGTGGCTTCTGTCTGGCCACTCTACCATAAAGGCCTGATTTATGGAGTGCTGCAGAGATGGTTGTCCTTCTGGAAGGTTCTCCCATCTCCACAGAGGAACTCTGGAGCTCTGTCAGAGTGACCATCGTGTTCTTGGTCACCTCCCTGACCAAGGCCTTCTCCCCGATTGCTCAGTTTGGCCGGGCGGCCAGCTCTAGGAAGAGTCTTGGTGGTTCCAAACTTCTTCCATTTAAGAATGATGGAGGCCACTGTTTTCTTGGGGACCTTCAATGCTGAAGACATTTCTTGGTACCCTTCCCCAGATCTGTGCCTCGACACAATCCTCTCTCGGAGCTCTACGGACAATTCCTTCGACCTCATGGCTTGGTTTTTGCTCTGACATGCACTGTCAACTGTGGGACCTTATATAGACAGGTGTGTGCCTTTCCAAATCATGTCCAATCAATTGAATTTACCACAGGTGGACTCCAATCAAGTTGTAGGAACATCTCAAGGATGATCAATGGAAACAGGATGCACCTGAGCTCAATTTCAAGCCTCATAGCAAAGGGTCTGAATACTTATGTAAATAAGGTATTTCTGTTTTTCTATTTTTAATAAATTTGAAAAATATTCTAAAAACATGTTTTTGCTTTGTTATTATGGGGTATTGTGTGTAGATTGATGAGAAAACAATTTAATCAATTTTAGAATAAGGCTGTAATGTAACAAAATGTGGAAAAGTAAAGAATACCTGAATACCTTCCGAATGCACTGTATTTCCAGCTTTTTGTCTCTCACTGTTTCTGTCTCTGTCCACTGAGCTCTGTCCCTCACTGTTTCTGTCTCTGTCCCTCACTGTTTCTGTCTCTGTCCACTGAGCTCTGTCCCTCACTGTTTCTGTCTCTGTCCACTGAGCTCTGTCCCTCACTGTTTCTGTCTCTGTCCTCTGAGCTCTGTCCCTCACTGTTTCTGTCTCTGTTCACTGAGCTCTGTCCCTCACTGTTTCTGTCTCTGTCCCTCACTGTTTCTGTTTCTGTCTCTGTCCTCTGAGCTCTGTCCCTCACTGTTTCTGTTTCTGTCCCTCACTGTTTCTGTCTCTGTCCACTGAGCTCTGTCCTTCACTGTTTCTGTCTGCCCCTACAGGTGAGGAGTGGAAGACAGCCCGTCAACATGGTTCCTCTATACAACACATCCTGCAGCCCATGGACGTCAACCTCCAGCTGGCCAAATGCATGGTGGAGAAGGACACCAGAATGGCCAGGTAACACCAAACTGTTATCCGGGCTAAGGTAGCTGAGGGACTGTGGAATGATGCCAGAATGGCCAGGTAACACCAGACTGTTATCCAGGCTAAGGGAGCTGAGGGACTGTGGAATGATGCCAGAATGGCCAGGTAACACCAGACTGTTATCCAGGCTAAGGGAGCTGAGGGACTGTGGAATGATGCCAGAATGGCCAGGTAACACCAGACTGTTATCCAGGCTAAGGGAGCTGAGGGACTGTGGAATGATGCCAGAATGGCCAGGTAACACCAGACTGTTATCCAGGCTAAGGGAGCTGAGGGACTGTGGAATGATGCCAGAATGGCCAGGTAACACCAGACTGTTATCCAGGCTAAGGTAGCTGAGGGACTGTGGAATGATGCCAGAATGGCCAGGTAACACCAGACTGTTATCCAGGCTAAGGTAGCTGAGGGACTGTGGAATGATGCCAGAATGGCCAGGTAACACCAGACTGTTATCCAGGCTAAGGGAGCTGAGGGACTGTGGAATGATGCCAGAATGGCCAGGTAACACCAGACTGTTATCCAGGCTAAGGGAGCTGAGGGACTGTGGAATGATGCCAGAATGGCCAGGTAACACCAGACTGTTATCCAGGCTAAGGGAGCTGAGGGACTGTGGAATGATGCCAGAATGGCCAGGTAACACCAGACTGTTATCCAGGCTAAGGTAGCTGAGGGACTGTGGAATGATGCCAGAATGGCCAGGTAACACCAGACTGTTATCCAGGCTAAGGGAGCTGAGGGACTGTGGAATGATGCCAGAATGGCCAGGTAACACCAGACTGTTATCCAGGCTAAGGGAGCTGAGGGACTGTGGAATGATGCCAGAATGGCCAGGTAACACCAGACTGTTATCCAGGCTAAGGTAGCTGAGGGACTGTGGAATGATGCCAGAATGGCCAGGTAACACCAGAATGTTATCCAGGCTAAGGGAGCTGAGGGACTGTGGAATGATGCCAGAATGGCCAGGTAACACCAGACTGTTATCCAGGCTAAGGTAGCTGAGGGACTGTGGAATGATGCCAGAATGGCCAGGTAACACCAGACTGTTATCCAGGCTAAGGTAGCTGAGGGACTGTGGAATGATGCCAGAATGGCCAGGTAACACCAGACTGTTATCCAGGCTAAGGTAGCTGAGGGACTGTGGAATGATGCCAGAATGGCCAGGTAACACCAGACTGTTATCCAGGCTAAGGGAGCTGAGGGACTGTGGAATGATGCCAGAATGGCCAGGTAACACCAGACTGTTATCCAGGCTAAGGTAGCTGAGGGACTGTGGAATGATGCCAGAATGGCCAGGTAACACCAGACTGTTATCCAGGCTAAGGGAGCTGAGGGACTGTGGAATGGGCAGTAGTATTTGAAGGGAGTTAGCATGTCTCTCGCTTACAATTAAAAGTGTTTCGGCCATCGATGGCCTTCATCAGAATCAGTAGTGTACTGTGCTGACTGGGCTGGGAATTGCCAGGGACCTCGAGATACGACGTTATCGTGATACCTAGTCTCACGATTCTCACGTTTTCTATAAGTTGTGATTTCATGTTCCAAACATTGCTCACAAGTGTGATGTAGTCATCTAGGAATATGGGACCAAATACTAAACTTTTTACTACTTTATGTATTAGAATTTTTAGGGGTGTCAATAATTTTGACCCCTACCTTTTTTTGAGAAAAAAAATTATATTACTTGTTAAACAAAATCTCTTTCTATTAGCAATTGTGTAAGTATAACATATAATTTCCCAATAGTTTTAGCGTACAATATAGCTCACTATTTATTATTTTATACAGTCATTATTGCCCGTCTTTATCAAGGGTGTCAATCATTTTGGACCGCAGTGTATGTCTGCTGCAGAGAGACGACAGAGATCATTAGAAAATGAGTTTTGATCAGTCATGGAAATTAAAGTGCTGAAAACACGTTGGCTCACTATTTAAAAAGAAGATGGAGAACAAGATATAGGATGAAAAATAGCAGAGTTTTGAAGCAGGTATAGCCGACTAAGGCTATTTAGCAACAACAACAAATATATACTTAGAGTCGAAGTATCAATATAATATTGTCCAAAATAATATTGTGATATGTAACTGTATCGATTTCCCCCCTCATCACTAGTACTGACTAAATTCTGTGGTGCAGACACAGTGTTCGCTAAACCAGAGGGTATTTACATTTACATTTTAGTCATTTAGCAGACGCTCTTATCCAGAGCGACTTACAGTTAGTGAGTGCATACATTATTATTTTATTTTTCATACTGGTCCCCCCCCCCCCCGTGGGAATCGAACCCACAACCCTACCAGATGAGCTACATCTCTGCCGCCCATTCCCTCCCCTATCCTGTGTTCCTGGGATTAGCGCCGCCCTGGTATGGTATCTACTGTGTTCCAGATTAGTAAAGCTCTGGTATGGTATCTAATGTGTTCCAGATTAGTAAAGCTCTGGTATGGTATCTACTGTGTTCCAGATTAGTAAAGCTCTGGTATGGTATCTACTGTGTGTTCCAGATTAGTAGTAAAGCTCTGGTATGGTATCTACTGTGTTTCCAGATTAGTAAAGCTCTGGTATGGTATCTACTGTGTTTCCAGATTAGTAAAGCTCTGGTATGGTATCTACTGTGTTCCAGATTAGTAAAGCTCTGGTATGGTATCTACTGTGTTCCAGATTAGTAAAGCTCTGGTATGGTATGCCATGTGTTCCAGATTAGTAAAGCTCTGGTATGGTATCTACTGTGTTTCCAGATTAGTAAGGCTCTGGTATGGTATCTACTGTGTTCCAGATTAGTAAGGCTCAAAGTATGGTATCTACTGTGTTCCAGATTAGTAAAGCTCTGGTATGGTATCTACTGTGCTTCCAGATTAGTAAAGCTCTGGTATGGTATCTAATGTGTTCCAGGGCTAGTAAGGCTCTGGTATGGTATGACACTGTGTTCCAGATTAGTAAAGCTCTGGTATGGTATCTACTGTGTTTCCAGATTAGTAAAGCTCTGGTATGGTATCTACTGTGTTCCAGATTAGTAAAGCTCTCTGGTATGGGATCTACTGTGTTCCAGATTAGTAAAGCTCTGGTATGGTATCTACTCTGTTCCAGATTAGTAAAGCTTGACTAAATTATGGTATCTAATGTGTTCCAGATTTAGTAAAGCTCTGGTTATGGTATCTAATGTGTTTTCCAGATTAGTAAGGCTCTGTATGGTATCTACTGTGAGATCAGATTAGTAAAGCTCTGGTATGGTATCTACTTGTGTTCCAGATTAGTAAAGCTCTGGGTATGTTATTACTGTGTTCCAGATTAGTAAAGCTCTGGTATGGTATCTACTGTGTTCCAGATTAGTAAAGCTCTGGTATGGTATCTAATGTGTTCCAGATTAGTAAAGCTCTGGTATGGTATCTACTGGAAATTCCAGATTAGTAAGGCTCTGGTATGGTATCTACTGTGTTTCCAGATTAGTAAAGCTCTGGTATGGTATCTACTGTGTTCCAGATTAGTAAGGCTCTGGTATGGTATCTAAGAACCAAGACAGATTAGTAAAGCTCTGGTATGGTATCTACTGTGTTCCAGATTAGTAAGGCTCTGGTATGGTATCTACTGTGTTCCAGATTAGTATAAAGCTCTGGTATTGTATCTACAAGACCAGAGATAGTAGTTATATCTGGTATGGAATCTACTGTGTTCCAGAGATAGTAAACCTCTGTTATGGGAAGAACTGTGTACCAGGATATAGTAAGAACCATCTGTTATGGTATCTACTGTGTTCCAGATTAGTAAAGCTCTGGTATGGATCTACTGTGTTCCAGAGATAGAAAAGCTCTGGTATGGTATCTACTGTGTTCCAGATTAGTAAAGCATCTGGTATGGTATCTAATGTGTTTACCAGGATTAGTAAGAACTATCTGGTATTGTATCTACAAGACCAGATTAGAAAAGACTATCTGGTATGGTATCTACTGTGTTCCAGATTAGTAAAGCTCTGGTATGGTATCTACTGTGTTCCAGATTAGTAAAGCTCTGGTATGGTATCTAATGTGTTTCCAGATTAGTAAGGCTCTGGTATGGTATCTACTGTGTTCCAGATTAGTAAAGCTCTGGTATGGTATCTACTGTGTTCCAGATTAGTAAAGCTCTGGTATGGTATCTACTGTGTTCCAGATTAGTAAAGCTCTGGTATGGTGATACTGTGTTCCAGATTAGTAAAAGCTCTGGTATGGTATCTACTGTGTTCCAGATTAGTAAAGCTCTGGTATGGTATCTACTGTGTTCCAGATTAGTAAAGACTGGTATGGTATCTACTGTTATTCCAGATTAGTAAAGCTCTGGTATGGTATCTACTGTGTTCCAGATTAGTAAAGCTCTGGTATGGTATCTACTGTGTTCCAGATTAGTAAAGCTCTGGTATGGTATCTACTGTGTTCCAGATTAGTAAAGCTCTGGTATGGTATCTACTGTGTTCCAGATTAGTAAAGCTCTGGTATGGTATCTACTGTGTTCCAGATTAGTAAGGCTCTGGTATGGTATCTACTGTGTTCCAGATTAGTAAGGCTCTGGTATGGTATCTACTGTGTTCCAGATTAGTAAAGCTCTGGTATGGTATCTACTGTGTTCCAGATTAGTAAAGCTCTGGTATGGTATCTACTGTGTTCCAGATTAGTAAGGCTCTGGTATGGTATCTACTGTGTTCCAGATTAGTAAAGCTCTGGTATGGTATCTACTGTGTTCCAGATTAGTAAAGCTCTGGTATGGTATCTACTGTGTTCCAGATTAGTAAGGCTCTGTTATGGTATCTACTGTGTTCCAGATTAGTAAAGCTCTGGTATGGTATCTACTGTGTTCCAGATTAGTAAAGCTCTGGTATGGTATATACTGTGTTCCAGATTAGTAAAGCTCTGGTATGGTATCTACTGTGTTCCAGATTAGTAAAGCTCTGGTATGGTATCTAATGTGTTCCAGATTAGTAAAGCTCTGGTATGGTATATACTGTGTTCCAGATTAGTAAAGCTCTGGTATGGTATCTACTGTGTTCCAGATTAGTAAAGCTCTGGTATGGTATCTAATGTGTTTCCAGATTAGTAAAGCTCTGGTATGGTATCTACTGTGTTTCCAGATTAGTAAAGCTCTGGTATGGTATCTACTGTGTTCCAGATTAGTAAAGCTCTGGTATGGTATCTAATGTGTTCCAGATTACCAGGCTCTGGTATGGTATCTACTGTGTTCCAGATTAGTAAAGCTCTGGTATGGTATCTGTATGTGTTTCCAGATTAGTAAAGCTCTGGTATGGTATCTACTGTGTTCCAGATTAGTAAAGCTCTGGTATGGTATCTACTGTGTTCCAGATTAGTAAAGCTCTGGTATGGTATCTACTGTGTTCCAGATTAGTAAATCTCTGGTATGGTATCTACTGTGTTCCAGATTCAAGGTGTCTGGAGAACTGCCTCTCCTCCATGTGAAGATCTCAGACCAGAAGATCCAGGGAGTGTTGGACCTGGTCTACAGCATCCCCCTGCCCCAGAGTGGTTCCACCCCTTCCACCCCCACCCAGAAGGTACAGTTGGTCTGACCCAGTTCACCAGTAGAGGAGCCTACACACATCCATTACATTGGTACATCCATGTCTTGTAAAAAACAATAGAAATATGTTCGGCAATCAACAGCTTTCTCTTCGTTTTCCGTCTTGTTTCCACTAGATGCTGTGTTTGTCTGAGGCCAGGCCCAAAGTCCTGGGTTTAAAAACCCCAGTGCTGCTAGATGGATTAGAGACAGGTGGGGGCTGGTTCTTCACTACTGTATCTGCATTAACTGATTCAGGGTCAGCTGTTATCTGACCACCCTAATGGTTATGACTGTGACTGGGCGTCAGGTAATCTGATCCTAGATGGGATGCTCCTTCTATCCGCTGGTCTTTGTCTGTAACGGATGCAATGGTACAGAGTTGTCTATTGGGGAAGGTGAGTCTATCTTGAGTGCAAGCCAGAATACAACAGCTCCCCCCTCAGGTGAGAGAAGACTGTGTTTTAGTCAGCGGCTCAACCTCCTTTATCAGAACTAGATCAGCCAGACAGGGCATTTCCATTGCAACCATTACTGAAGAACCAAGACCAGGAGATAGAAGAACCATCTGTTATTGAAGAACCAATACCAGGAGATAGAAGGACTATCTGTTATTGAAGAACCAAGACCAGGAGATAGAAGGACTATCTGTTATTGACCACTGTTTTGAGACCAAGACCAGGAGATAGAAGGACCATCTGTTATTGAAGAACCAAGACCAGGAGATAGCAGGACGATCTGTTATTGAAGAACCAAGACCAGGAGATAGAAGGACTATCTGTTATTGATGAACCAAGACCAGGAGATAGCAGGACGATCTGTTATTGAAGAACCAAGTCCAGGAGATAGAAGGACTATCTGTTATTGAAGAACCAAGTCCAGGAGATAGAAGGACTATCTGTTATTGAAGAACCAAGACCAGGAGATAGAAGGACTATCTGTTATTGAAGAACCAAGACCAGGAGATAGAAGGACTATCTGTTATTGAAGAACCAAGACCAGGAGATAGAAGGACTATCTGTTATTGAAGAACCAAGACCAGGAGATAGAAGGACTATCTGTTATTGAAGAACCAAGACCAGGAGATCGTGAAGGACGCATCTGTTACTGAAGAACCAAGACCAGGAGATAGAAGGACTATCTGTTATTGAAGAACCAAGACCAGGAGATAGAAGGACTATCTGTTATTGAAGAACCAAGACCAGGAGATATAAGGACTATCTGTTATTGCATGGCATGAATCATGAATGAGTGGAAACATTTCTTTCACTATGGATATGTTGTTATGACATTTATTGTCAGACGTCTGTGGATGATGTACACTGACCAGTCGAGTCAAGGTGAAAGATATGATCCCTTATTGATGTCACCTGTTAAATCCACTTCAATCAGTGTAGATGAAGGGGAGGAGACAGGTTAAAGAAGGACTTTTAAGCCTTGAGATAATTGAGACATGGATTGTGTGTTTGCCATTCAGAGGGTGAATGGGCAAGACAAAATATTTAAGTGCCTTTGAACGGGGTATGGTAGTAGGTGCCAGGCGCACCGGTTTGAGTGTCAAGAACTGCAACGCTGCTGGGTTTTTCACGCTGAACAGTTTCCCGTGTGTATCAACAATGGTGTACCACCCAAAGGACATCCAGCCAACTTGACACAACTGTGGGAAGCATTGGAGTCAACATGGGCCAAGCATCCCTGTGGAACGCTTTCGACACCTTGTAGGGTCCATGCCTCAACGAATTGAGGCTGTTGTGAGGGAAAAAACGGGGGGTGCAACTCAATATTAGGAAGGTGTTCCTAATGTTTTGTCCACTCAGTGTACATTAGATCTCTTTACACTGTAATCTGTATCTGTAATCTATCTATGTAATCTGTATGTAATCTGTATGTAATCTATATGTAATCTGTATGTAATCTGTATGTAATCTGTATGTAATCTATATGTAATCTGTATATAATCTGTGTGTAATCTGTATGTCTCCCTCCCTAGGCTCAGATGGTGAGTCATATTATATGTCTGTGGATGAGGAACACCAACCCTCTGCCACAGAGGAGCTGACTGACGTGCAGTTCAAGTTTGAAGTCAAAGCGGTACTTATTATTATTTTTTTTTTATTATCTACGAAAAATCCAATAATCAAAGCAATACATTTTTCTATCGGTGACCCCAGTGGGAATCGAACCCGCAACTCTGGTGTTACAAGCTCTACGCTCTACCAACTGAGCTACACAGGACCACAGCGTTGCTGTCTAAAGCGTTATGATGTTATTGAGGTGTGTTTGGCGATGTTCTCCAGGTGCTGTTGGAGTTGACGCGTCAGGCTGACCAGGAGAACACGCTGTTGGTCCTTAGTGTGTCTCAGCTGGGAGCAGAGGGCAAGATGAGAACCTATGACCTCACCATCACATCCTACCTCCGTAGAGTAGGCCTGGACTACTGTGAGATCAGAGGTACTAGTAACCCTAACCCC
>JAGTTL010000916.1:15000-22276 GCA_036851935.1 Coregonus suidteri
CCTGGGCATGCTCCTGATGAGGTGGCGGATGGTCTCCTGAGGGATCTCCTCCCAGACCTGGACTAAAGCATCTCCAACTCCTGGACAGTCCTGGGCAACGTGGCGTTGGTGGATGGAGCGAGACATGATGTCCCAGATGTGCTCAATTGGATTCAAGGTCTGGGGAACGGACGGGCCAGTCCATAGCATCAATGCCTTCCTCTTGCAGGAACTGCTGACACACTCGCCACATGAGGTCTAGCATTGTCTTGCATTAGGAGGAACCCAGGGCCAACCGAGCATATGGTCTGAGGGGTCTGAGGATCTCATCTCGGTACCTAATGGCAGTCAGGCTACCTCTGGCGAGCACATGGAAGGCTGTGCGGCCCCCCAAAGAAATTAGGATGTTGCAGGCAGCAGAACGTTCTCCACGGCGTCTCCAGACTCTGTCACGTCTGTCACATGTGCTCAGTGTGAACCTGCTTTCATCTGTGAAGAGCACAGGGCGCCAGTGGCGAATTTGCCAATCTTGGGGTTCATTTCATACCGATGATAGGCTCATGTTAGACTGACACTAACGCTGGGTAGGCTCATGATAGGCACATGTTAGTAAACGCTGCAAGGAAAGTCATTGTAGTATTAGGATTGTGGGATTAGCCGTAAGATCCTAGTAGGATCCTAGTAGTATTTATTTTTATTCCACCTTTATTTAACCAGGTAAGCCAGTTGAGAACAAGTTCTCATTTACAACTGTGACCTGGCCAAGATAAAGCAAAGCAGTGCGATAAAAACAACAACAACACAGAGTTACATATGGGGTAAAACAAAACATAAAGTCAAAAATACAACAGAAAATATATATACAGTGTGTTCAAATGTAGTAAGTTATGGAGGTAAGGCAATAAATAGGCCATAGTGCAAAATAATTACAATTTAGTATTAACACTGGAATGATAGATGTGCAGAAGATGATGTGCAAATAGAGATACTGGGGTGCAAATGAGCAAAATAAATAACAATATGGGGATGAGGTAGTTGGGTGGGCTAATTACAGATGGGCTGTGTACAGGTGCAGTGATCGGTAAGCTGCTCTGACAAGTGTCTCCAGCTTCAGAGATTTTTGCAGTTCGTTCCAGTCATTTGCAGCAGAGAACTGGAAGGAATGGCGGCCAAAGGAGGTGTTGGCTTTGGGGATGACCAGTGAGATATACCTGCTGGAGCGCATACTACGGGTGGGTGTTGCTATGGTGACCAATGAGCTAAGATAAGGCGGGGATTTGCCTAGCAGTGATTTATAGATGACCTGGAGCCAGTGGGTTTGGCGACGAAGATGTAGTGAGGGCCAGCCAACGAGAGCATACAGGTCACAATGGTGGGTAGTATATGGGGCTTTGGTGACAAAACGGATGGCACTGTGATAGACTACATCCAATTTGCTGAGTAGAGTGTTGGAGGCTATTTTGTAAATGACATCGCCGAAGTCAAGGATCGGTAGGATAGTCAGTTTTACGAGGGCATGTTTGGCAGCATGAGTGAAGGAGGCTTTGTTGCGAAATAGGAAGCCGATTCTAGATTTAACGTTGGATTGGAGATGCTTAATGTGAGTCTGGAAGGATAGTTTACGGTCTAACCAGACGCCTAGGTATTTGTAGTTGTCCACATATTCTAAGTCAGACCCACCGAGAGCAGTGATTCTAGTCGGGCGGGCGGGTGCAAGCAGCGTTCGATTGAAGAGCATGCATTTAGTTTTACTTGCGTTTAAGAGCAGTTGGAGGCTACGGAAGGAGTGTTGTATGGCATTGAAGCTCATTTGGAGGTTTGTTAACACAGTGTCCAATGAAGGGCCAGATGTATACAAAATGGTGTCGTCTGCGTAGAGGTGGATCTGAGAGTCACCAGCAGCAAGAGCGACATCATTGATATGCACAGAGAATAGATTTGGCCCGAGAATTGAACCCTGTGGCACCCCCATAGAGACTGCCAGAGGTCCAGACAACAGGCCCTCCGATTTGACACATTGAACTCTATCTGAGAAGTAGTTGGTGAACCAGGCAAGGCAGTCATTTGAGAAACCAAGGCTATTTAGTCTGCCAATAAGAATGCAGTGATTGACGGAGTCGAAAGCCTTGGCCAGGTCGATGAAGACGGCTGCACAGTACTGTCTTTTATCGATCGCGGTTATAATATCGTTTAGGACCTTGAGCGTGGCTGAGGTGCACCCATGACCAGCTCAGTAACCAGATTGCATAGCGGAGAAGGTACGGTGGGATTTGAAATGGTCGGTGATCTGTTTGTTAACTTGGCTTTCAAATACTTTCGAAAGGCAGGGCAGGATGGATATAGGTCTGTAACAGTTTGGATCTATAGTGTCACCCCCTTTGAAGAGGGGGATGACCGCGGTAGCTTTCCAATCTCTGGGGATCTCAGACGATACGAAAGAGAGGTTGAACAGGCTGGTAATAGGGATTGCGACAATTTTGGCGGCTAATTTTAGAAAGAAAGGGTCCAGATTGTCTAGCCCAGCTGATTTGTAGGGGTCCAGATTTTGCAGCTCTTTCAGAACATCAGCTATCTGCATTTGGGTGAAGGAGAAGCGGGAGGGGGGGCATGGGCAAGTTTCAGCGGTGGGTGCAGAGCTGGTGGCCGGGGTAGGGGTAGTCAGGTGGAAAGCATGGCCAGTCATAGCAAAATGCTTGTTGAAATGTTCAATTATCGTAGATTTATCGGTAGTGACAGTGTTTCCTAGCCTCAGTGCCGTGGGCAGCTGGGAGGAGGTGCTCTTATTCTCCATTGACTTTACAGTGTCCCAAAACTTTTTGGAGTTAGTGCTACAGGATGCAAATTACTGTTTGAAAAAGCTAGCCTTTGCTTTCCTAACTGATTGTGTATATTGGTTCCTGACTTCACTGAAAAGTTGCATATCGCGTGGGCTGTTCGATGCTAATGCAGTACGCCACAGGATGTTTTTGTGCTGGTCAAGGGCAGTCAAGTCTGGGGTGAACCAGGGGCTATATCTGTTCTTAGTTCTGCATTTTTTGAATGGGGCATGCTTATTTAAGATGGAGAGAAAGCAATTTTAAAGAACAACCAGGCATCCTCTACTGACGGAATGAGGTCAATATCCATCCAGGATACCCGGGCCAGGTCAATTAGAAAGGCCTGCTTGCTGAAGTGTTTTAGGGAGCGTTTGATAGTGATGAGGGGTGGTCGTTTGACCGCGGACCCATTACGGACGCAGGCAGTGATCGCTGAGATCCTGGTTGAAGACAGCGGAGGTGTATTTAGAGGGTAAATTAGTCAGGATGATATCTATGAGGGTGCCCATGTTTACGGATTTAGGGTTGTACCTGGTAGGTTCCTTGATAATTTGTGTGAGATTGAGGGCATCTAGTTTAGATTGTAGGACGGCCGACGTGTTAAGCATATCCCAGTTTAGGTCACCAAGCAGTACAAACTCTGAGGATAGATGGGGGGCAATCAATTCATATATGGTGTCCAGTGCACAGCTGGGGGCTGAGGGGGGTCTGTAGCAAGCGGCAACAGTGAGAGACTTATTTCTGTTAAGGTGGATTTTTTGAAGTAGGAGCTCAAACTGTTTGGGTACAGACCTGGATAGTATGATAGAGCTCTGCAGGCTATCTCTACAGTAGATTGCAACTCCGCCCCTTTTGGCAGTTCTATCTAGACGGAAAATGTTGTAGTTCGGAATGGAAATTTCTGAATTTTTGGTGGCCTTCCTAAGCCAGGATTCAGACACTGCTAGAACATCAGGGTTGGCGGAGTGTGCTAACGCAGTGAATAATTCAAACTTAGGGAGGAGGCTTCTGATGTTAACATGCAAGAAACCAAGGCTTTTGCGGTTACAGAAGTCAACAAATGATAGCGCCTGGGGAGTAGGAGTGATACTGGGGGCTGCAGGGCCTGGGTTAGCCTCTACATCACCATAGGAACAGAGAAGGAATAGAATAAGGATACGGCTAAAGGCTTTAAGAACTGGTCTTCTAGTGCGTTGGGTACAGAGAATAAAAGGGACAGATTTCCGGGCGTTGTAGAATTGATTCAGGGCATTATGTACAGACAAAGATATGGAAGGATATGAGTACAGTGGAGGTACACCTAAGTGTTGTGTAACAATGAAAGAGATGGCATCACTGGAGGCACCGATTGAGCCGATCTCCGCGTGTATTGGGGGTGGGACAAAGGAGCTATCTGAGGCAGGTTGAGCTGGACTGGGGGCTCTACAGTGAAATAGTACAATAAGAAATAGCCGAAACAGCAATAGGCAAGGCGTATTGACATGGGAGAGAGGCATAAAGCAATCACAGGTGTTATTCGAGAGAGCTAAGAAAACAGCTGGTAATGGCGACGAAAGTTTGGGCTGAGGCTAAACAGATAAACAGGATGAGGTACCGTATAAAGGAACAGTCCAGCAGGCATCAGCTGTGTAGCTGAGTGATCATAAGGTCCAGTGAACAGCAATAGGTGAGTCCGAGAGCAGTTCAGTGGCTGCTACGCTACAGGCGAGCAGGAGGCACGGCTGTTGATTGCGCGTGCTAGCGGGTCGGGGCTAGCAGATGGATCTTTGTGGTGTTCGCAACGGGAAGCCTGTTGAAACCACATCAGACGATTACGTCGGCAGACCAGTCGTGATGGATCTGCGGGGCTCCGTGTCAACACTAGGAGGTCCCCCAGTAGTTCTAGTAGGATCCTAGTAGTAGTTATCTGTATTGATGTGACTCAGTAGTTATAGTAGGATCCTAGTAGTAGTTATCTGTATTGATGTGACTCAGTAGTTCTAGTAGGATCCTAGTAGTAGTTATCTGTATTGATGTGACTCAGTAGTTCTAGTAGGATCCTAGTAGTAGTTATCTGTATTGATGTGACTCAGTAGTTATAGTAGGATCCTAGTAGTAGTTATCTGTATTGATGTGACTCAGTAGTTATAGTAGGATCCTAGTAGTAGTTATCTGTATTGATGTGACTCAGTAGTTATAGTAGGATCCTAGTAGTAGTTATCTGTATTGATGTGACTCAGTAGTTATAGTAGGATCCTAGTAGTAGTTATCTGTATTGATGTGACTCAGTAGTTCTAGTAGGATCCTAGTAGTAGTTATCTGTATTGATGTGACTCAGTAGTTATAGTAGGATCCTAGTAGTAGTTATCTGTATTGATGTGACTCAGTAGTTATAGTAGGATCCTAGTAGTAGTTATCTGTATTGATATGACTCAGTAGTTATAGTAGGATCCTAGTAGTAGTTATCTGTATTGATGTGACTCAGTAGTTATAGTAGGATCCTAGTAGTAGTTATCTGTATTGATGTGACTCAGTAGTTATAGTAGGATCCTAGTAGTAGTTATCTGTATTGATATGACTCAGTAGTTATAGTAGGATCCTAGTAGTAGTTATCTGTATTGATGTGACTCAGTAGTTCTAGTAGGATCCTAGTAGTAGTTATCTGTATTGATGTGACTCAGTAGTTATAGTAGGATCCTAGTAGTAGTTATCTGTATTGATGTGACTCAGTAGTTATAGTAGGATCCTAGTAGTAGTTATCTGTATTGATGTGACTCAGTAGTTATAGTAGTATTGATTATTTATTAAAACAGTGCCTTTGGAAAGTATTCAGACCCCTTGACTTTTTCCCCATTTTGTTACGTTACAGCCTAAATCCAAAAATTGTTTAAATAGTTTTTTTTCTCCCTGATCAATCTACACACAATACCCCATAATGACAAAGCAAAAACAGGTTTTTAGAATTGTTTTCTAATTTATTAAACATTAAAAACTGAAATATTACATTTACATAAGTATTCAGATCCTTTACTCAGTACTTTGTTGAAGCACCTTTGGCAGCGATTACAGCCTCGAGTCTTCTTGGGTATGACGCTACAAACTTGGCACACCTGTATTTGGGGAGTTTCTCCCGTTCTTCTCTGCAGATTCTCTCTAGCTCTGTCAGGTTGGATGGGGAGCATCGCTACACAGCTATTTTCAGGTCTCTCCAGAGATGTTCGATCGGGTTCAAGTCCGGGCTCTGGCTGGGCCACTCAAGGACATTCAGAGACATGTCCCGAAGGCCACTCCTGCGTTGTCTTGGCTGTGTGCTTAGGGTCGTTGTTCTGTTGGAAGGTGAACCTTCGCCTGCGCTCTGCGCTCTGGAGCAGGTTTTCATCAAGGATATCTCTGTACTTTGCTCTGTTCATCTTTCCTTCGATCCTGACTAGTCTCCCAGTCCCTGCTGCTGAAAAACATCCCCACAGCATGATGCTGCCACCACCATGCTTCACCATAGGGATGGTGCCAGGTTTCCTCCAGACGTGACGCTTGGCATTCAGGCCAAAGAGTTCAATCTTGGTTTCATCAGACCAGAGAATCTTGTTTCTCATTGTCTGGGAGTCCTTTAGGTGCCTTTTGGCAGACTCCAAGCGGGCTGTCATGTGCCTTTTACTGAGGAGTGGCTTCCGTCTGGCCACTCTGCCATAAAGGCCTGATTTATGGAGTGCTGCAGAGATGGTTGTCCTTCTGGAAGGTTCTCCCATCTTAACAGAGGAACTCTAGAGCTCTGTGACCATTGGTTTCTTTGTCACCTCCCTGACCAAGGCCCTTCTCCCCCGATTGCTCAGTTTGGCCGGGCAGCCAGCTCTAGGAAGAGTCTTGGTGGTTCCGAACTTCTTCCATTTAAGAATGATGGAGGCCACTGTTCTTGGAGAACTTCAAAGCTGCAGACATTTATTGGTACCCTTTCCCAGATCTGTGCCTCGACACAATTCTGTCTCGGAGCTCTAAGGACAATTCCATCGACCTCATGGCTTGGTTTTTGCTCTGACATGCACTGTCAACTCTGGGACCTTATATAGACAGGTGTGTGCCTTTCCAAATCATGTCCAATCATTTGAATGTACCACAGGTGGACTCCAACCAAGTTGTAGAAACATCTCAAGGATGATCAATGGAAACAGGATGCACCTGAGCTCAATTTCGATTCTGATAGCAAAGGGTCTGAATACTTATGTAAATAAGGTATTTCTGTTTTAAAATTTCTTATAAATGAGCAAAAAAAAAATAAAAAAAAATTGTTTTCGCTTTGTCATTATGAGGTGTTGTGTGTAGATTTTTTAAAATCTAATCCATTTTAGAATAAGGCTGTAACGTCAAGGGGTCTGAATGCTTTCTCCATGTATTGGTGCAGTATTAATGTGAATGGTATAAATATCTCCAGGTGGAGTTGTCCTCTCTAGACTTTCTCCTCCACACCAAAGCGCTCCTCTCCACCATCAACTATCTGAACACAGCCG
>JAGTTL010000917.1:5000-22237 GCA_036851935.1 Coregonus suidteri
TGGCGTTGCAAAACGCCATGCTCTATCAACTGAGCTACATCCCGGCCGGCCATTCCCTCCCCTACCCTGGACGACGCTGGGCCAATTGTGCGCCGCCCCATGAGTTCTCCGGTCGCGGCACGGCTGCGACAGAGCCTGGATTCGAACCAGGATCTCTAGTGACACAGTTAGCACTGCGATATGGCAGTGCCTTAGACCACTGCGCCACATCATAGAACCACTGCGCCACTTGTATCACATATGTTAACAGAATGTGGAATTTAGCCTATTAAACACAAAAAACAATGTTTCTGGCAGGGTGCTGATGCAGAAAAAGAAAGGAAATTATTATTATTATTATTATTATTGTTATTATGTTATTATATATTATTATTATTATGTTATTATTGGTATTATATTATTGTTATATATTATTATTATTATTATTATTGTTAATATATTATATATTATTATTATTATTGATTATTATTTATTATTATTATTATTGCCTACTTCACCAGTGATTTTCTTTTCTTTTGTAAAAATAGTAGTGTGTAGTTCCAGTAGTTAGATACACTGCTTTGGGCTCCCGAGGGGCCGTGATTGGGAGTCCCATCACTACCTTGCGATAGCGTGGTGTAGCTATCTAACTGAGGGGTGCTATAGAGGCTAGCGATAGCGTGGTGTAGCTATCTAACTGAGGGGTGCTATAGAGGCTAGCAATAGTGTGGTGTAGCTATCTAACTGAGGGGTGCTATAGAGGCTAGCAATAGAGTGGTGTAGCTATCTAACTGAGGGGTGCTATAGAGGCTAGCGATAGCGTGGTGTAGCTATCTAACTGAGGGGTGCTATAGAGGCTAGCAATAGTATGGTGTAGCTATCTAACTGAGGGGTGCTATAGAGGCTAGCGATAGCGTGGTGTAGCTATCTAACTCGATCGGGGTGCTTATAGAGGCTAGCGATAGCATGGTGTAGCATCTAACTGAGGGCGCTTATAGAGGCTAGAGAGAGAGCTGTGGTGTAGCTATCTAACTGAGGGGTGCTATAGAGGCTAGCGATAGCGTGGTGTAGCTATCTAACTGAGGGGTGCTATAGAGGCTAGCTGTTAAGCTATGGTTAAACCCATCACTCAGAGAAACAAAACACGAAGGGAGTGGAAGAAACAAAAATATTTTAATAAAAGTTCAATTTGTCTTAGTCCAAAAAAACAACTGAAGGAAAAAGGAACAGAGTGGGCTAGTTCGGCTCCGGAGGAAGGAGAGAACGCTGAGGCAGGCAGGCAGGCAGGCAGGCCGGAAGGCAGGCAGGCAGGTTGGGAGAGGTATGTCTGAACGCTATCTAGTAAGAACAACGATCTGGCGCCGGTGGAGAGCCATGCCCAGGAAATTAGTAGTGCAGGTTGATGAGAGAATAGGATGCAGCTGCGTAGGCAGGAATCACTGGAACCAACCCGCAGTCCCTGCACAGGAGAGGCAGATCCTGAGCACGCCCCCCGATCAAACTCCAGAAACACCCACATAATGGGACAAAACAAAACATACAGAAACAACAGACAAAGAGGGGACAAAAACAAGGAGGAAGGGAAAACAGAAAAGGGAGAGACAAGCTGCCCACATAACAGTACACCCCCCTCAATGGTCGCCACCTGGGCGACCCACCAGGCCTGTCAGGGTTGTCATGATGGAAGTCACCGGTGATCAACTGAGGATCCAACACAAAACGCTTAGGGGACCCAAGACCTCTCCTTCTGGTCCATAACCTTCCCAATCGACTAGGTAATTGGAGACCCCTACCCCGCCTCCGAGAGTCCAGGAGCCTACTGACGGTGTAGGGCCGGACATGGTCGTCAATGAGGCAGAAACAGGTGGAGGTGGATCTGCCCGGCGGACACAAAAGGCTTGGAGGGACACAGGTTTCAGTTGGGAGACGTGGAAAGTAGGGTGTATCTTCATGGCTGAAGGCAACTTCAAACGAAACCGCAGCGGTGTTAATGATGGCCTCACCACAAACGGACCCAGGTACCGAGGAGACAGCTTGCGTGATTTTGGTACGAAGAGGTACGGTCTTAGATGACAGCCAAAACCTCTTGGACCAGGATGAAACACAGGTGCGGGAGTCCTGCTCCTATCCGCTGTCGTCTTGTTCCTGTCGGTGGTCCGAAGCAACGCTTTCCCGAGCGTCGCGCCACACTCTCTGGCATGCGGCGGAGAGGTTCTCCCTGAACCGAAGGAACAGCCAATTCCTTCTCTGAGCAGGAAACAGAGGGGGTTGATAACCATGGTAACTTCGAAGGGTGAAAGGCCAGTGGGCAGAGGTGGTGAGGGAGTTGTGGGATCGTACTCTATCCAAGGCAGATGTTTGGCCAGGATGATGGATGTTGAGCAGCCACACAACGAAAAGGGTTGCTTCGAGGTCTTGATTGGCTATTTCTGTTTGACCGTTGGTAGCTGGGGATGAAACCCTGAGGACAGACTAACGGAAGCACCCAAAGCAGAACAGAAAAACCTTCCAAACACGTGAAAGTTAAAACTGTGGGCCTCTATCAGATACGATGTCCACAGGTATTCCATGGGGACGGAATACATGTTGGACTAGGAGGTCCGATGTCTCACTGGCAGACGGTAATTTTGGTAATGCTATATAGTGGAACAGATTTAGAGATCTGTCACAATGGTATATAAGTATGCAGTATTCATTACCTTCAGACTTGGGTAGGCCTGGGCTAGTGACAAAAATCCATGGCTATGTGGGACCAGGGACGGCTGGGAACTGGGAGGGGTAGCAGCAGCCCGAAGGGGACTGATGGGAGGCTTTGCCCCGAGCACAGGTTGAACAGGCTGCCACAAAAGCCCTGAACGTCAGTTCCATTGAAAGGCCACCAAAAATGTCTCCTAAGTCAGCGTCAATGTGCGTCAGCTCCATACCAGGGTGACCAGCAAAAAACGGGAGGTGTGAATCCACTTGCAACACTTGAGACCGGACCGTCTCGGAACAAAGAGTAGGTTGGTTGGGAGGTCCATCACCCGGTCCCGGGTCTGTGGGCAAGTGCAGTAACTTCACAAGAGACTCGATCTCCCACTGAACAGCCGCCACGACGCATGAGGAAGGCAGGACTGCCTCAGGCTCGCTGGTCTCCGAAGGGTCAACAAAAAAACAAACTCGGGCGGGACAAAGCAATCTGGTTAACATTCTTGACCCGGGTCTGTATGTAAGAATAAAAGTTAAACCCTACTAAAAAACAGGCCCCATCTGGCTTGGCGTGAGTTGAGTCTCTCCTAGTGGCTTGGATGTAAGCCAAGTTTTTGGTGGTCATGTCCAGACCACAAACGCCGCAGTTCAGCTCACATCCAGCCAGTGCCGCCATTCTTCCAGTGCTAGCTTGACCGCCAGCAGTTCCGGTTTCCAAACGTCGTAATTCACGTTCTGTGTGGGTGACAATTTCTTGGAGAAAAAAAGCACAGGGGTGAAGCTTTTGGTCAGTGGGGGAGCGCTGGGAGAGGACTTGCTCCCACACATGAGTCCGACGCGTTCCACCTCCACAACAAACTGCAGAGAGGTATTGGGGTGTATCAACACAGGGGAGGTGGAAAACAGGTCCTTCAAAAACCCTTACGCCTGCTACGCCTCAGGGGACCACAGAAAAGGGACTTTTGGGGATGTAGAGTCTAGTAAAGGGTGCCACACTTTACTAAATCCCTTAATTGAATCTACGGTAGAAGTAGCAAAGCCACCAAAAATTTGTGGAAGTTGCTTACGGGTGGTGGGTGTGGGCCATGCCGTCACTGCCCGGATCTTCTCGGGGTCCGCCTTCACACGCACGCGCTCAATGACGAAAACCAAGGAACGATGTAGACTGTTTGTGGGGAACTCACCACTTTTCTGCTTTGACGTACAGGCTTATTCTCCAAGAGCCGTGAAGGACTGAGGAACGTGTGACTCATGTCTCTCGGGTGGACTTGGAAAAAAAACAAGAATATCATCCAGGTATACAAAGACAAAACGGTTCAAAAAAATCCCTAAGAACATCGTTCACCATGGCTTGGAAAACAGCAGGGGCGTTTGAAGAGACCAAAAGGCATGGACCAAAATACTCAAAATTGTCCAGTGGAGTGTTGAAAGCGGTTTTCCACTCAATCTCCCTTCGGAATCGGACAAGAGCGTGATAAGCGGTACTGGACCCTGAGGACGAGCTTGGAGAAAAACTGTGGCGGCCATGCAGAGGTATCAAAAGCAGAGTTGATGAGTGGAAGGGGATACTTGTTTTTTAGACAGGTATGTTGTTTAAAACCCAAAATCGATACAGGGGTACAGGTTAAGTCCGTAAACGACTTGTCTTTCTTTTCACGTACGTTAACGTAAAAAAGAAACACTCGTCCTGCACCGTGCTAAGGAGACGATCGAGGGACTTCCGGACTCTATGACCCGAGGTTCCCAGAGAATGTCAGCACAATATACGCGTAACCGGCGTTTTAAACATTGCCTCTTCTTTTCGGTGCAACCCAAAGAGACGACGAGGGAGGGACAGATTGTATAAGCCGTATAAGCGACTAGAGGGCAAGGGAGCACCAAGGAAGCAGTTCAATAGGGCAATCATAAGGCTATGTTGGCTGGTGGTAGAGACAGAGCCTGTCTCCCTATACGAAAACCTCCGCCTAAGGTCATGGTATCCTGGGGACAGATGGACAGATCAAGAGAGAGAGGAAGGGATGAGTGGGTTTACACGTAGTGGGGGGAACCGATGACCTAAGGCACTACTGAATCGGCAGTTAGTGCTCCAACCTGAGAATGGTCTTGTGTCGAAGGTCCAATCAATTTGTGGGTTGTGAAGAGCCAACCAGGGGGAAGCCAAGGATTAGGGACGGTACGCTGAGCCACCCCAGACCAAACTCTTAGCTGAATGCTTGTCACAATGATGGCCAGGAAATAATATAGGGAAACCGGGGTGGTTTGATGAGTTATCTTCGCGGAGGAGGCCCCCATAAAGGGCTGTGACCCGAATGGGGGAGGGTAGTGGCTCCATGGGATACGAGCTTGTGTAACGAACTGGTGGCTAATAAAGTTGTCGGCGGCACCCTGAGTCTATGAGAGCTCGAGAGTGGCAGGGAATGACTCTGGAAACGTAAGAGGTTACAGGTACTGGAATTCGGGTGAATGATGTGGTCCAGGATCTAACTCTGGGCTCGCAAAGTAGAACACACCGGTACGGAATGCGAGCCTGTGTTTTTGGACGCGTAGTAATTTTATTACATATACTAAGGCATGTAGCCAGAAGGTATTGATGGCGTCTCCAAAGTTACAGGCACTCACCCCGACTGGAGGCGCCAGTTGCCGCTCTGCTGGAGTTAGTCGAGCTTCGACCCACTTGCATATGTACTCCTCTGTGCTCGGGATGTGAATCAGGAACAAGACAGCTGCAGATAACGGTGGAGGCGAGACTCGAGTGAGTTGAAAGGCTGGGCGAACTCGTTCACTCCTAGAGCCGCTCGACCGCATATCTCAAGACGCCTCTCTCCGCAACGGTTTATCTAGCTTAATGGACAGGAGAAACGAGAGAATGTAAAATCAGTGTGTGCTCATCACGAGCAGCCCGTTCATCCTTAATGGCTTCCTTCAAAACCGTTTACGAAAATGCTCCTTGAAGTGCCACATTGGTCCACTTGAGTCCAGTACTGCTAGCCACGTCCACCGAACTCAATAGAGATAACTCAGCCACAAACGGTTAGAAACACTGCCTCCAAATTAAAGAGTATCTTGGCAGGAAATTAACCACATGGTCAGGATGGACAAAAACGGTCTTCCAATTCAGCAGAAAAATCAGCCAAAAGTCCAATCCAGTCAAAGTTTTGCTCTTGAGCCAACTCCAGACTTCAGCCCAAACCAGAGCTCTCACTACTGTAACAGCCCCAGAACATAACGTACCCTTTAGAGGAATCAGTTTAGTGTGAAAACCGACAGTGCATCAAACTGGGGGAGTCAGAGAGAGATGGAGAAACTGATAACAGACAAAAAAATTTAGAGACTTGCGTAGTTAAACTGAGTCACCTAGTTCAGCAGTTGAGAGATGATCATTCAAAAGAGTCCGGAATCAATTGTTCAATGCTGTAATAGCAACGTCATTGAGCCTGGATAGCTTGTTGGAAGCTGTCTCATTCGTTTGCCCCGTGATGTTTCTCTGTTGGGTCCTTATGGCCAGATCCCCGTTCTGCTTAAGCTCATGGTTAAACCAGCAATCAGAAGAAACAAAAAACGAAGGGAGTGGAAGAACACATAAAGTATATATTAATAAAGTTGTCAATTGGTCTTAGTCCAAAAAAAACAAACTGAAGAAAGGAACGAGGGGCTATCGGGGTCCCGGGGAAGGAGAGGTGAGGCAGGCAGGCAGGCAGGGAGGCAGGCAGGCCGGAAGGAGAGGCAGGTTTGGGGGGTATGTTGAACCCCTTAGTAAGAACAAAAAGATCTGGCGCCGTGGGAGAGCATGCCCAGGAATTGGGAGTGAGGTTGTGAGAGAATAGATGCAGTGGTGGGGCCCGGAACATGAAAAAAAAACCCCCAGCTGCAAGGAGAGGCAGATCCGAGATGCCCCCCGATCCCCTCCAGACACACCCCCAATAATGGGAAAAAAAAACCATCCCGAAACAAAAGACCCAAAAGGGGGGCAAAACAAGGAGGAAAAAAAAGAGAAAAGGGAGAGAAAAAGCTGCCCCCATAAAAAAATAGGCCCCATAGCGTGGTGAGTTATTAAAATGAGGGGTGCCATAGAGGCTAGCGAAAAGGGGGTGTAGCTTTAACTGAGGGGTTTTATATAGAGGCCCCAGCGATAGCGTGGTGTAGGTATCTTTAAATGAGGGGCGCTCTTTGAGGCTAGCGAAAAGCCCTGGTGTAGCTATTAACGAGGGGGGGTGGGAAAAGGCTAGCGATAAACGGTTTGGTGTAGCCCCTCAATTTGGGGGGGCTAAGAAAAGGGGTTAGCGATAGCGGGGAGTATCTAAATGAGGGGTGCTTTTAGAGGCTAGCGATAGGTGGTTTTAGCTATCTAAAATGAGGGGTGCTATTTGAGGCTAGCCGGTTTGGGGTGGGGTAGCATCTAAACTGAGGGGGATGATAGAGGCTAGCGATAGTGTGGTTGGGGTTTTCTAACTGAGGGGCGCCCATAGAGGCTAGCGATGAGCGTTGGGGGAGGGATTTAATGAGGGGTGCTAAAAAGGGCTAGCCGATTTGGGTGGTTATGGATCTAACCCGAGGGGTGCTATAGAGACTAGGGAATAGCGTGGTTTTAGCATCTAACTGAAGGGGGGCTATAGAGGCTAGTGAACGTGGTTTGTTATTAATGAGGGGGGTGCATAAAAGGCTTTGCGGAAAGGGGTTTTGGGGTAGGGGTGTTGGTATAGGGGTGTAGCTTTCAGTGGGGGGAAAAAGTATTAGCCCCGCCACCAATTTGGGAAGGGTTCTCCCACTTAAAAAAAAATGGGGAGAGGCCGGTAATTTTCATCATAAGGGTTTTTTTTTTTGAAATTTTTTTTTTTTCAAAAATTTTGGTGGGGGAAAAAAAGTAAATTTTGGGCACCTACAAGCAAGCAAAATTTCCCGGCTCTACAGACCGTAATCTTCTTTAAGAGGCTCCTTGTCCTCCACTTTTTACCTTTAATGGCAAAACCTGTTTAACGGGTTATCAATTTTTTAAAAAAACCTGTCCACAACCCAAAAAAGTCACACTCCAAAAATCCACTATTTTTGGCCCAAAACCAAAAAAGCTGTCAAAAAGGGAAAACCCCGAAACAAAATTTAGACCGAACCCCGGAGGGAAGGGTAACTCGGGAATAGGGGAAAACAAACTTGGTTTTTAAGAAATTCCCAAATGTTGGGCGCGATTATTTGGGAAATGGAAAAAATACAAGACCACTTTAAACTCCCCCGATCTGGGGCTCCAAGGGAAAAATCCACCCCGGGGGGGCAAAAATGATCAAAAAGAACGGTGAGCAAAAATCCCAGAAAAAACCCTCGGGAGGGAAATTTAAATGAATGACCCTTTCAGAGAAACTTGGGACCCAAAGAAACAAAGGAAATTTCCATCAGTAACACACCCCACCCCCCCCGGGTCCCGGGGGAAAACCTGCCCGTGCCAGACGGTCCCCCTGCTTTAAACCAAAAATGGCCAGGCCCGTCTGGAAAATTTTTGCTAGAGGCATTTGGATGATCCAGAAGAGGATTGGGAGAAATGTCATTAGGGCAGATGAAACCCAAAATATAACTTTTTGAAAAAACTCAACTCGTCGTGTTTGGAGGACAAGAATGCTGAGGGGGGCTCCCAAAAAAACCATACCTACTGTGAAAAACATGGGGGGGGTTTTAAAAAATCATGTTTTTGGGGGTGGGTTTTTTTTCAAAAGGGGAAAAAGACGAAAGGAAACCGTGTTTAAAAGGGAAAGAAATGAAAGGGGCCCCGGATCCCTGAAATTTTTATTTGGGGAAAAACCCCCCCCTTTCCCAACAGCAAGGGCTTTTAAAAATGAAACGGGGCTGGGTCTTTCCCCCCGGGATGACAATGACCCCAAACCCCCCGCCCGGGCAACGAAGGAGGCTTTGTAAGAAACCTTTTAAAGGTACCCCGGGGGGGCCTAGCCAGTCTCCCGATCTAAAACCCCATAGGGAAAAACTTTGGGGGGAGGTTTAAAAAGGGTTTGCCCCCGCCCACACCCCAAAACCCCACTGGGTTTAGAGGGATCCCGCAGGAGGAAAGGGGGCCAAAAAACCAGCAACAGTTTGGAAAACCTTGTGAAGACTTTTCAGAAAACGGGTTTTACCGGGTCAAATTTCCAACAAAGGGTTTTATAACAAAGTATTGGAAAACTTTTTTATTGACCCCAAAAAAATTTTTTTTCCACCCCTAACCTTTTCAAAAAATTCATTAAAAACCCTAAAAATTGATTTTCTCGGATTTTTTTTTTTTTCATTTTGTTGTCATAGTTTACGTGTAACCCATGATAAAAAATTTCAGGCCTCTTTTCATCTTTTTTAAATGGGGAACTTTCACAATTGGGGCTGACTAAATATTTTTTTTCCCCCCCTTACAGCCCCCCTCTGAAGTTTGCCAATTAAAAGAACATCCCGAAGATTTTAGAGGAGAACTGGGTGAAAATGTTGTGGTCAGATTTAGACCAAAAACGGCTCTTTGGGATCAAAAATCGCCGTGTTTGGAGGAGGAGGAATGCTGCCTTGACCCCCAAAAACAAACCCCCCCCCAAAGTCAAAAAGGGGGGTGGAAAACATTTTTGCTTTGGGGGTGTTTTTCTGCCCAAGGGGGAAAAGGGCAACTTCACCGCATCAAAGGGAACGATGGGCGGGGCCAAAGTACCGTCAAAACTTTGGGTAGGGAAAATCCTTCCCTCAGCCCCGGGCATTTTAAAATGGGGGCGTGGAAAAGGGTATTCCAGCATGACAATGGGACAAAAAACCCCCCCGAGAGTGTGCCCAAAAAGGGGGCCAACTACAAAAAACGTTCCCGAAACCCCTGTGATTACCAACAAGGGGTTTGGCCCCCAAGTACTAAGGAAAGTTTTTTCAGAGGGGGGCAAATAATTTTTTACCTCATTAAAATGCAAATCAATTTATAACCCTTTTGGGCATGTGGGTTTTTTTTTGGGTTTTTTTGGGGTTGGGTTTTCTGTCCCTTCACTGTTCAAATAAACCTAACCCTTTTAAAAATTTTTTAGGGTGATCATTTTTTTGTCGTGGGGGAAAAAGTACAAAAACCCGCAGGGGAAAATACCCTTTCCCTCACTTTTATTATAAGGTGTTATAAGTCATTATAACTTTGGATGGAGTCTATAAAGTGCCATCCGTTTTGGCACAAAAGGGCCCCCCTTTTACTTTCCAACCCTTTTGACCTTTTTACACTTTGTTTGGGGGGTCGTACTACACATTCGTTGCCAAAAACCCCCTGGCTCCAGGGAAATTTTTAAAACACTGCTAAGGGAAATCCCCCCCCTTACAGCTCATTGCGTCACCATTTGGAACACCCACCCCCATTGGGATGCGCTCCCGCAGGGGTAAAAACTCACTGGTCATCCCCAAAAACCAACACCCCCTTTTTCCGCCCTTTCCCCTTTTAAATTCTCTGTGGCCCAAAGACTGGAACCACAAATGCAAAAAACTTTTGAAGCTGGGAGACTTTTATCTCCCTCATTAACCCTTCCGCATCCCGTTTTCAGAGCAGCTTAAAAAGATCCTGCACCCCGTAAAAGCCCATCCCGAAAAATTTGCCCCAAACCCCAAATAACCCCATCCCCATATTTTTTATTTTATTTTTCTTAAATTTTCAAAACCCCGTTTTCTCTTTTTTGCCCCCAAATCTCTTTTTCCCCCATCTTTTCATTCCAGTGTTAAATTTTAAAAAAGGGTTTAAAAAAATTTTTTTTTTTTTGGCCCCCCCCTTTGGGTATTTATTGCCTTAAACCCCCCCTAACTTCCTAACAATTGCAAAACTTTTTATATATTTCTTGTTGGGGTTTTTTTACCCTTTTTTTTTGTTTACCCCCTTGTAACTCTGTTTGTTTTTTATTCCCCAAATGCCCTTTTCCCTTTTTTTTTGGGCCCGGTCACCAAGGGGTTTTAAATGAAAAACTTTTTTTTTCCCAATGGCCCACCTGGTTAAAAAAGGTGGGAAATTTAAATAAAAAAAAAATAAATTATAAACCCGGGTTTTGAGCCCGTGAATGCTGATTGGCCCGAAAGGGCCCCCGGTATAAGACTTGTATACCCGGGTATTAAAAAAAATTGGGGGAACCGTTTATAATAAACATAAGGGACCTCAGGGGGTTTTGGGGAAAGGCCCCCAAAAAACCAAACCCCCCCTGGCCCCTTTTTTTAAATTTTTCCCCACAGCATTTTTTGAAAAACTCGTTTCCCGAAGGGTAGATGGGCCTTTAGAATGGGCATTTTTAAAAAAAGGGTAAAAAGGAAAAGTTGGGGAAAAATATGGGGCACCTTTTCAAAACTTGGGCGCAATATGCACCCACACATACAGACCGAGTTGTACAAATTTACAGAAGCAAAACCAAAAACCCAAACCCCCCCCCCGAAATTGGATAATTTTAAACCAAGGTCCAATGGGGAAAAAACTTTTAGATTTTTTGCAGAGACATAATTTTTTTGGAGCACATCTGAGAAATGAAATCCCCCGGCCCCTACTGTTGCAGTGATAGCAGGGGCACTAGCTGTCAAATCCTTCCACATTCTATTTGACCAGTGCTTCGTATGATTTTTTTAAATTTTGGGTTGTATTTTGGCGGTTTGCTGCAACAAACTTTTTTGCAGTTCTTAGCCTAGTGTTTGATTGAAATTTCGATCTCCCGTAAAACAGTCGAAAGTGTGCTGATGAAAGGCAAACTTTTTCTAAAGCCAGCAAACGTGCACCTAGTTCATTGCTAGGGAGTATCAAAATGCATGTCAATAGAAAACAGCTTAAAAAAATCAAAGCAGTACTTGGGATTCTGGTGCAAGGTCGTGAGGCGTTAGCGTAAAAAAGTTGGGTAGCTAGCTAGCAAAAAGGGTAAGAACGTTTCCCGCGATGGAAAAAAAAAACGAATTCGGATCCCCCAATGTATAGAACTAATACAACGAAAACCCTGGTCACTTCTTAGCAACCCAAAATATGAGAAAATATGAAAATAGCAATGAAAAAGTTTGCAATAGTGTTTTCTTGGCAAGTGGAATTTAAAGGGGAAAACGCTTCCTTTGTAATTTTCCTTGGAAAAATGAACTATACAAAGGGACTCGGCCCCAGCCCCCTTCCACTGCATCATACATTTTTTCCATTTTTTTACCGACATATATAAGGGTTTATGTAATCAAATTTGTAGTAGCTGTTATAAGGGGTTTTAAGTCAATATATAGTAGTTTGGTTATAAGGTGTTTTAATTTTTAATCAAATAAGCTAGCTTTAAAGGGGTTTTAATCAATATTAGCTAGCTGTAAAGGTGTAAACAAAAGGGCAAAAAAAAATATATGCTGTTTATAAGGGGTTTGTTATAAGCAAATTTTTAAAACTTTTCTGTTAAAGGGTTGTTATTTTAAATCAAATTTTAAGCTTTAGCTTTTTTATAAGGTGTTTTAAGCAAAATAGCTAGCTGTTTATAAAGGGGTTATAAGTCATATATAGTAGCTGTATAAGGGTTATAAAATCAAATATAGCTAGCTTTATAAGGTGTTATTTATAACATTTTTTAAATTTTAAAAAATTTTTACATCATTTAGCAGACCTCTTATCAAAACGATTACAAATTGGGGCATCAACCTTTAAAACCAGTGGAGAAACCCCTTTACAATGTTTTTTTTTTTTTTTTTTGGGGGGGGGTAAGGGGAAAATTTAACTATCCCGATATTCCTTAAAAAGGGGGTTTCAAAGTCCCGGAAGGGGGTGAGTGACTCCCCTGTCCTGGCGTCGTGAGGGATTTTTTCCATTTGGGGTCCAGAGCAGCGAACAGTTTTGACTGGTCGAGCGGGACCCGGCTTCCGCCGAGGTAGGGGAGGCAGAAAGGGGGTGATGAACGCAATGCCTCGTTTTGTTGTAGGACGATCAGAGCCTGAAGGGACGGGGTGCGTTTCCCCCCACGCTCCGTAGGCAAGACCGGGCTTGTAGAGAGCGAGCTTAACTGGAAGCCAGTGGAGGGGGCGGAGGAGCGGGGTGACGTGAGGAATTGGGAAGGTGAAAACCGACGGGGTGCGGTTCCTGGGTGAGTTGTAGGGGTTTTTTTGCACAGGAGGGAGCCGAGCCAAGCGAGTGCATTAATCCAGAGGGAGATGGGCAAGTGCCCGGAAGGACTGTGGCTTCCTTGAAGGCAGGGGCGTACTCTCCCAAAGTTTTGTACAGCATGAACACAGGATGGGTCACCGCTTGATGTTAGCGGGAGAACGAAGGGTGGTCCCAGGGCAACCCCCAAAGGCTCTTCGCACTTGGGAGGAGGACAAAACGGAGGTCAACCTTTATGGCGAGATCAGGAACGGGCGTCCTTCCCCCGGGGGGAAGAGCGCTCCGTCTTGCCAAGGTTTATCTTTTAGGTGGTGATCCTCTAATAGATATGTTGCAGACATGCAGAGAGCGATTCGCCACTGGTTTTCAGAGGGGGGAAAGGGGAAATTTAGTTGGTGTGTTCTGGGAGCAATGATAGGAGAGGCATGTGAGGGTTTGACAGAGCCCAAAGGGCGGTGTATAGCGAGAATTGGGAGGGGAGGACCCCGGGGAAAAGGGGGAACAGGGTTCAAAGGCCCGCCCCGACAGGGGCAAACCTATAAGGGTCAAATGAGCCCGGGGGGGTTAAAAAGGGGGGGGTTATTTAAGTTAAACAAAAGAAGTGTTAATTAAAAAGGGTTAAAGTCAAAAATTTGAGGGGTTAAAGGGGTTTGTTATAAGGAAAATTTTAGAAAAAATGGTTTTAAAAGGGGGGTATAAGAAATATAGACTGTATAAGGGGTTTTTTAAAGTCAATATAGCGCTGTTTTAAAGGGGGTATAAGCAATATAGAGTGGTTTATAAGGTGGTTAAGAATAAGAGCGTATAAGGTGGTATAAGTCAATATGGGGGGTTTTAAGGGTGTTTTAAGTCCCAAATAGAGGGTTTTTTAAAAGGGGTTATAAGTAAATATAGAAAAGGGGATAAAGGGGTTATAATTAAAAAATTTTAGGTTTTAAGGTGTTAAAGTCAATAAGAGCTGTTATAAAGGGGTATAAGGCAAATAGAGTAGCTGTTATAAGGTTTAAGTCAATATAGAGTGTTAAAGGTGGTATAAGTCAATAAGCAAACTGTTATAAAGGGTTATAAGTCAATATAGATGGTTTTTTAAAGGTGGTATAAGTCAAATAGAGCTGTTAAAGGGTTATAAGTCAATATAGAGCTCTTTTAAAGTGGTATAAGTCAATTTTTGAGCTCTTAAAGGCAATAAATTTAATCATTTGAGTTTAAAGGTTTTTATAATCAATGAGAGACTTACCCTTTAAAAAGAACTTTCGACAAAGATGTACATTATTTTAGTTTTAATACATTTAAAGTTGACAAGTATAATTTTTTGATTTCAAAAACACAGCACACGTCCAATTTTTTCCTGTCAAAGTTTAAAAATGGAAAAAAATAAAGTTTAAAATATGTAATATTTTCTTTTTCCCCCCTGTTCACGAGGGCATTTTATTTTTAAAAAGAAAAGTAAAAGCTTTTTTTTTCTTTTAAAAATTAATAATTGGCCAAAATCCCATTTTAAGTAGGGGTTGTCCCAGAAAGGTTTATTTTTTTTAAAAGTTTTTTTTCTTTAACAAAAACTTTTCACAAGAGGTTTTTAGATATATATATATTTTCACTTAATATTTAAACTTTCCCAAACAAGCTAAAAACAGGGAAAACAGTGTCAAAAGCTTTGGAAAAATCATCTATTTTCTAAAAAATACTCAATTTTCCCCCTATAACTGTTAATGTTCTGAAAACAACTAATATACCGAATATTTCACAGCTCATGATACAATAAAACATTCGTCTTTAGGCCAAAAATTAAGAATAGCAACAAATAAAAATCAAGGGATTAAAATCCCATAGTTTGAATCTTTGGGTTGAATCTTTTATTTGAATCATTGGGTTTGGGGATCATCGGGTAAATTTTTTCATTAAAAGCATCGTAAATAAATGTACATTTTTTAAAAAAGATCACAATTGTGATCGTTTCGATTGAATTCTTTACTGACAAATTTTTTGAAATCTATGTTTTTCATTATCTAAAATCCTAAAGAGTGCCCGGCAAAATATATATAATATAAATTTTATAAATATACAATAAAAATTCTGTACATAAACTTAAAATAATGATAAATTTTTAATCTAACTTTAAAAAGGGCAGAATTTGGGCTATGTAGGTGGCATTTTTGGGTGAGCAACAGACAGGCAAGTTTGGCAACGACGGGCAACGTAAGGAACGCAAGGCAATTACAGGCAAGTACGGGAAAACGAAATAGGCAACGTCAGGCAACGAAAAAAGGAATTTATAGGCAACGCATAGGAAAACAGACAGGAAACTTTTAGGCAATGTAAGGGCAAAGAAAGGGAAAACGAAAGGAAAAGATAGGCAACGCTAGGCAACGTAAGGCAATTATAGGCAACAAGGGCAAGTACAGGCAACGCTATGCAACGTATAGGCAACTTATAGGCAACTTATGGGGCAACGATAGGAACGTATAGCAACATGGGCAACGTATAGGCAACGATAGGAAATGTATAGGGCAACGACGGGAAAAGTACGGGAACGATAGGCAACGTAAGGCAAGTAAGGAAAGTACAGGCAACGTATAGGCAAGTATAGGAAAAGTATGGGCAATAGTCTGGCAAAATCCCTTTACAGCAGTTTGATCGCCTCTCGGGCATCCCTAACCCCTGGCATCCCTAACCCCGGGATCCCTAACTTTTGGGACCCCAAACCCCTCGGCATCCCTAACCTCGGGCACCAACCCTCGGACCCCCAAAACCTTGGATCCCAAACCCCTTGGCACCCCCTAACCCTCGGGCACCCTAACCCCCTTGGCATCCCAACCCTGGCATCCCAAAATCCTGGCATCCCTAACCCCCCCGGCACCCTAACCCTCTGGCACCCCAACCCTCTGGCATCCCTAACTCTCTGGCATCCCAACTCTCGGGCATCCTAAAAATTGGCACCAACTCTCGGGCATCCCAAAACCCTTGGAATCTTAACACTCTGGCATCCCAACCCTCGGGCATCCCAAACCCTCTCTGTGTGGTTCTACGGTAAACATGAAAATAAGCATTAAAATTTTGAAGTTGAATACATTTTTGTTTCATCCCAAAACAAATACCTACTCAACCCCACTACCAAGGGACCAATGTTTTTTACTCAACCAAAAACCCAGCATAGATGTTTCAAGTGTCAAACTTCTAGTGAGTTTTTGAAAATACCTAACCGATACAAGACAATGAAAATTGCAATTGAGTCAATGATAGTTTCAAACAGAAAATCCGGTTTTTGTTTTGACATTTTGAAAGCAACACATACATAACTGGTTAGTAGTACAAAAGCTCTGGTATTACCAGTTGGATGAGCGAGAGGAAGGACAGAGTGTGATACATGATATCTCTCCAGCCCCAAGGTCTTTTTGAGTTACTGATCATCTTCCAGACCCGGGCCTTAGGTAGTTATGAGGGGTTTGGGAGGAAGTGAAAAAACCAAAGAACCCAGAAAAAACAAACTCTGAGGGTGTGTGTGTGTTTTATTTGGGTTTGTGTGAGTGCTTTAATAAAATTTAAATATAAATCCCATTTTAAAAGGTTTGGACACACCACTCATTCAAGGGTTTCTTTTTTTTACTATTTTCTACATTGTAAAAAATTAGTGAAGCCCCAAAAAAACTATGAAAAAACACAAGGAAAAAGTGTAAATAAAAAAAAAATTTATTTTATTTTATATTGGATTTTAAATAGCCACCCTTTTCCCTTTGAGACAGCTTTAAAACATCTTGGCATTCTTTCAACCAGCTTCTCCGGAAGCTTTTCCACAGTCTTGAAGGAGTCCCCCCTATGCTGAGCACTTGGCTTTTTCCCGCGGTAAAAACTCACCCCAAACCACCCAAATTTGGGTTGAGGTGGGTGATTGTGGACCCCAGGTCACTGATGCAGCACTCTCCTTCTTGGTAAAATAGCCCTTACACAGCCTGAGGTTTTTTTGGGTCTGTGTCCTGTGAAAAAAAAATAAGCCCCATAAGCCCAAAACCGATGGGGTGGCGTATCCTGCAGAATGCTGTGGTAGCCATGTGGAAGGGGGCATTTTAATTCTAAAAAACAAGACGTGTCACCAGCAAAGCACCCCCCACACCATAAACCCCCTCCTTAGCTTTACGGTGGGGGAAATACAATACGGAGATCATCCGTCCACCCACCACGTTCCGAAGACACGGGGGTTTGGAACTAAAAATCTCTGGTTTTGGGCTTCGACCAAAAAACATTTTACCCGTTAAAGTCCATGTGGTTCTGGCCCAAACAGGTCTCTTCTTTTTATTGGGGGCCTTTAGTAGTGGTTCTTTGCAGCAATTGACATGAAGGCTGATTCACACAGTCTTCCCCTTTTAACATTGATGTTGAGATGTGTCTGTTACTTAACTCTGTGAAGTATTTTTTTGGGCTGCAATTTCTGAGGGGTAACTCTAATGAACTTTTCCCTGCAGCAGAGGTAATCGGGTCTTCCAATCCGTGGGGTCGTCATGAAGACAGTTTTCAT